>JAODUP010000157.1:480000-507500 GCA_025642065.1 Paralvinella palmiformis
AACTTGGTTTTTGGTTGGAATCGATAGGGGGGACTTTAACATCACCGTGTACAAATAATGTACACACTCGCGTAGAATAGGCCAACAACAATACAGCACTAATCGTACACAGTCTGATGCTGCATCAGATATATGTTACAATAGCGTTGCTAAGAGATACGGCTATAGAACACACACACACACACACACGCATACAGTGACGTCTTAACAACATTATAGTCCCCCCGGGGAAAGCAGTGCACTGGGGCCCCCTACCTACACAACCACTCACAGCAACATACGTAGATTAGCATGCGGCCCATATACTGGTGGGGCTTCTGGGCAACTGCCCAGCGTGCCCATGCGTTAAGACGGCCCAGTAGGGTTGCCTAAGTGTGCTTAACATACACAAATTAGCATGGTCCC
Organism: Paralvinella palmiformis; assembly: GCA_025642065.1. Classification (NCBI taxonomy): domain Eukaryota; kingdom Metazoa; phylum Annelida; class Polychaeta; order Terebellida; family Alvinellidae; genus Paralvinella; species Paralvinella palmiformis. Next base: position 480,406 of record JAODUP010000157.1, read on the forward strand.
TATTTGTGAGGCCCCTATGTTTGTTGGGACCCCCGGTCAAGTGCCGATTGGGCCCATGCATTAAGACGGACCTGCACTCACATGCACTCACATGTGCCGCTATTTTTCTCCAATTATGACGTTGAACCTACTCAAAAACACACGCTGCCTCAGTGACAGCGGAGATGGATTGAAATGGCTGAGGTATTTAAATCTCCACCAGATAATGATGTTCATGTCGTGTTATGGCTGACTGAATGCTTGGGTTGATACCAAACATAGCTAGGTACTGAATTATAATCTTGTGATATATATATATATATATATATATATATATTATAGGCTTAGTCACCATGCGGAAAAGATAGGAAGTGGATACTATGCATTGATAAATATCTTTTCATATTTCAAATACATCCTTCAAATCTGTTTTAGATTGCTCTGAATCGATTCTCTTCAGTAATATCAAGCTGTACTGTGCTAGGCACAGAAAAACCTTCATTTAAAAAGACAATCTATAGTTAAGATATACATGCTGATTCGTTGCTAGATAAAAAAGCATTTTGTCGACTGTAATATTATAATTCGGACCGCTGAAGAATGATTTATGTAGGACATAGACTCTGCTGCATTTAACTCTTATTTTATTTTATTTTTTGCTTAACGAGAAAAGGAGTCATAGTTCTAGTTAAAGACCGATCAATGTTGTGAATTCAAAAACTAGATAGTAATTGCTAAGTAGAATGACGCTAGTTTATCCATACGCTTAAGTAAAGAGCAGAAGTCAGGTGTAAACACCCAGTTCTCTGGTTGACCCCATTTTGTCATTATGACGTCGTGAAAGCCTACTTTGCCAGTACCGAGCGGCTTCTTAGTCAGCCGACGAAATGTTTTCCTTATAGCGTGAACTACACCGCCGACCTACTGGTTTAGTATTTCGCCTTCTGTGTTAGTCATTCTCTGGGACGTCTCCATCTACCAGTAGGGCCGTGCAGTCGGAGTCAAACCGGTGTGAGTTCGCCAGGAACCCGTTCTTCATTCAGCAGTAAACTTTGCTTCGAAACGATGAGAACAATGAGTGCGTCATCAAGGTTTGGGAAGATTTCACTGACCGAGTTGACCATCCAACTCGGCTTGCTGGTTGGGATCGTTATGGGGGACTTCAACCTCACCGTGTTACACACGAATGATGTACACGCTCGCGTAGAACAGACCAACAAATACAGCGCCAACTGTTCGGAGTCTGGTGTTGTGGCGGATAAATGTTACGGCGGCGTGGCTAGGCGATACACGGCTATAAAAGATATCCGCGGTAACCATAGTAACGTACTGTTGTTGGACGCCGGCGATCAGTTCCAGGGAACTGTTTGGTTTACGTATTACAACGGACTGGAAGCCAGCCATTTTATGAATCGACTTGGATACGATGCTATGGTGAGTCTTATGTATTGTGGGTTGGCGTAAGTGCCCAGATAGGTAAATAAACAGGCACACGCACACACACGCACACATACTTACACACAACACACACACACACATATATATATATATATATATATATATTACACCAAAACGTACGCATGCACTTGATAAAGGTTTTTATAACCGAAACTTAGGATTATTATAATAATATATATTATATGTACTGATATATGCTTTATTTCCAATTATAGCTTGTTATATATGTACTGATATTATATATATATATATATATATATATATATATAATTTGTTTTCTATTTAGGTAGTGGTCGTTTGGTCACATACACACACACTTACACGCACTTACACACACACACGCACCCACTCACATCAATCTGTGTTACAGTATCTTTCTCTGTACCGAAAAATGTTAAGTTAAAAACAAACGCTCGCTTTGTCATATACTCAAGTTATGTATTTCATTTTTTTGCTAATTTATTTTGGTATGCGAAACGTCTTGTTTATTTGAGATTGATATAGATGTGAATGTTTTATTTTCAACGGACTGGAAGCCAGCCATTTTATGAATCGACTTGGATACGATGCTATGGTGAGTCTTATGTATTGTGGGTTGGCGTAAGTGCCCAGATAGGTAAATAAACAGGCACACGCACACACACGCACACATACTTACACACACACACACACACACATAAATATATATATATATATATATATATATATATATACACCAAAACGTACGCATGCACTTGATAAAGGTTTTTATAACCGAAACTTAGGATTATTATAATAATATATATTATATGTACTGATATATGCTTTATTTCCAATTATAGCTGTGTTATATATGTACTGATATATATATATATATATATATATATATATATATATAATTTGTTTTCTATTTAGGTAGTGGTCGTTTGGTCACATACACACACACTTACACGCACTTACACACACACACGCACCCACTCACATCAATCTGTGTTACAGTATCTTTCTCTGTACCGAAAAATGTTAAGTTAAAAACAAACGCTCGCTTTGTCATATACTCAAGTTATGTATTTCATTTTTTTGCTAATTTATTTTGGTATGCGAAACGTCTTGTTTATTTGAGATTGATATAGATGTGAATGTTGCACTTTTGTGCACAGGATGCAACAGCCTTTTGACATAACCCGGCCGGTGTTTGAACCCAGGTGCTATAGATCCGTAGCCACCCGCGCTACCAGAGAGGAGTTGGATTCGAACTCTGAGCTGGAGATTTATATTGTTGAAACTCCGTATTTTTATAAGTACAGGGAAAATAAATCCGGCTCTCGAAGCCGCGTTATAATACGCCCGAACCAGTAGTAGAAAGTACGACCCAGAATCCGGAGCAATGAATGTATGCACATCCTTTTTGTGTGGGATGTATTCATATATAACAGTATTTACTTTGTACAAAATCGGTGCTGTACTGTCTCGTGTTAGAATCGTCATTCCCAAGTTTAATTGCATCCAGCGTATATTAGGACGTTGAAGGCTAGTATTAGCATATCATAACACACACTCTCTCTGTCTTTCTCTCTCTCACAACACACACACACACACACATAAGTAGGCATGACTTTTCATTTAACTGAGCAGTGAATGAGTCTATTCCGCGTACTCATTGTTATTATAAATAGCTGAAAATGGTGTTTAGATTAGACTTTCATCCGTTGCGAGTAGTAACACAGATTTTATAAAGTTTTACTGCTTTCACAGCTACCAGTTTAAAACATATTAATATAACACACTACCTCGTCCCGCTCGTCTAAATATATTTGATATAAATATGATATTTTCGCTTACATTCCCGAGTTGCTCGTCCCATTCAGCTATTTATAAATGCCTGAAGGTGATAAAAACACACCATTAACAACATATGACTAAGGGATGTATATATGTGTGGCAGTTCCTTTGTGATCTGAATTTATTTTAATCGATTCCTAGTTTATGCAGTTAGATAGAATTGAAATTGTGCTTAACATGCAAATAAACCACAGTTTTAAAGGCATTACTAAACATCAAAGGTGTATATGAAAGGTAACTTTTTTAACTTTGTTGTAATCGGTAATCAGGTAGGATTTCTTTACTTCAGGCTCATATAGAGGGTAGAATAGCCGCTGTCGAGATGTTTACAATATCTCGTAGATGATAAACTTGTAGATTGGGAATTTCCCAGAGAGTTAATTTCTTTTAATAATAGCGGCATTATCTTAAATAATGTTGGGGAGGGGGGGGGCAATACACGATGTTGTTAATTATGGAGGTGATAATTTTATATACCGACGTCGATTGAGATATTAATGATCAGTAATAAATACATCGATATTTTTAATTTATCCAACAGAATATATAGTAATAAGTTACGAAATAAAACAAATATGACACTTCAAGGATAATTAATACAATTATATAAGTACACAATATTATAAGTCAAGCGGTGAATTATATAAAGTCAAACTTTGTTCAGGTAGAACGTATTTTGTTTACTGATTTCTAAAATAATTGACAACAGTATTTTTGTGTCGTCGCTTTTATGGTTAATTCATTCGATTGTATATAAATTAATAACGTTATTAGTTATCAGAATTACTCAAAGTTTCCATTTTATAACAGGCCATGGGTAATCATGACTTTGACAACGGTCCATCCGGATTGCTCTCACCGTTCCTGAAGAACGCGTCCTTCCCTGTACTGTCTTGTAACATTAACTTCAGCAGCTATCCTGAGATTAAGGCACTCATCAGTGCGAATACAATTGTGAATCTAACTGATGGATCTGTCGGTATTATAGGATACACCACTCCGGATACAGCAATACTAGTTAATCCAAGTAAGATATATATTATATATATATATATATATATATATATATGAAAGGTGAAAAATAAATATACTCGTCAAAGAGCCAGAACACACACACACACACACACACACACACATATATATATATATATATACATATATATATATGTTAATATGGGATGTCAAAGTGGAAGATGGATATTAATTATAATAGATGTGTTATCACTTTAACATTAAACGAGCTGCATATTTGATAATATTCTGTAATTTATTTTCAGAACACTAAAGTTTACTTTTTCATCTTCAGTAATTACGGTATAGAATAATGATGGTATCTTAATAACCGTAGTCACACGATAATTAGGATTCCTTATAATTATATTCCAAACATTATGACGTTAAATCATAGTTTTGATTGTTGTCTTCAGATAAAATTACAAACATTACATTCAACGACATCCTTCCGTGTGTTCGTCAGTCGGTGAAAGAGCTCAAAGATCAAGGGATCAACAAGATCATAGCCTTAGGTCATTCCGGATATCCATACAGTCAAGAGGTGGCTAAGATACCTGGAGTGGATATAGTGATAGACGGACACAGTCATACCTTACTTTATAACGGTAAGAGTCCGGCACTCCTTGGCCCATGGTAATGGGTGAGTGAGTGAGAGAGGTGGTTGCAGGGGGCGGTTCATATGCTGGCCGTTACACGATAGTGCGCGGGCGGATGGGGGGTGTGGATGGGTGTTGGGGGCTTATTTCAGTCAAGGAACTGCCAAGGTTTTTGCCTTGAAAATTCCCCCCCCCCCACGACAAATCCTGAATTTAATTATGATTAGCGCCAGTGTGAAAGCATGAAACTTTAGATATCCATGTCTTCCTCGTTCATTTAGCCGTCCGGATAGAGCGTGTCGCCGCAAACGTCAAGGCGTGAATTCGAATCGGCTCTAAGTCACGACGTACGTGGGACCTATCTTATCCAGTGTCGCCTCGGTTATATGTACCATGAATGATTAGTGTCGAGTATGAATTAATCGCTCACTCACTCACTCACTCACTCACTCACTCACTCACTCACTCACTCACTCACTCACTCACTCACTCACTCACTCACTCACTCACTCACTCACTCACTCACTCACTCAATACCCCACCAACTCACTCACTCACTCACTCACTCACTACCCCACCAACCCACTCACTCACTCACTCACTCACCCACTCACTCGCTCACTCACTCACTCACTCACTATTGTACGTGGACCCAAATTAAGTTCGACCTCTGCCAGTACATTGAGGGGAGAGTAAACTTCCATGTTATACATTGACTTCATGTTAGGCTAAATTCTACAATAACCTAATACCATGCGATTAAATACATAATTATAGATCAGTCAACTACTACTACTAGTAGTAGTAATAATAGTAGCAGTAGTAACAGTAATAGTGTCAGTAGTTGACTCAACAGCAACCACAACAACAACGTCACGATCAGCAGCAGGAGAAACAACTCGACCTACCTAATTTAAAAGATACGCATCTTATCATTTCCATCTCACCCTATAGGTGATGGACCAAGCAATGAGAAGATAACTGGTCCATATCCAACAGAAGTAGCTCAGTCGGATGGTGGCGTGGCTCTCGTCTTTCAAGCCTTCGCTTATGGAAAATATCTCGGCATGGCCGAGGTGACATTCGATGACGAAGGACGGGTCAAGAATTGGTCTGGCAATCCTATCTTACTGGATAAGGCCTGGAAACAAGGTTAGCCGGGAGGGGGAATTGGGTCAAGAAATGGAACTCTTCGCACTCGAAACGTCTTCTTTTACAGTCTCGTCAGTATCCAGGATGTAGGGATTGATAGAGCTATAATCAGCACAAGTTTGTGAATAAAATAATGTTTTTCGTAATATTATAAGAATCAATCAGTAAATTATTAAACGATCTATGTTATACTTATGGTATACCTGTAGAAATGTAGTTATAGATTTATCCGTGAGATATGGATTATTCGGGAAGTAGCAGATATCTATCCTCTGTTTCATAATGTTCAGGGGCATAAACATACCATTTTAGAAGCTTCCACATCGGGGTGGGGGGGGGGGTTCGGAGCGGGGTCGGGTGAGATCATTACGATATAACGCATCACATCCTCGATATAACGCACCACATGCAATATATAGCATAATCCAATGTAAACAAATAAAATTGATGTAAACTTAAGCCAGAGTTTCTCACAGAGCACAGTATAATAATATATGTATATAAAAATACAGAATTTTTACATTAAATAATTTGGCTAAAACATAATTCATAGACGAGAGACCAGATTTAATAAGTATTTCTTGACTAGCAAACCGAGAATTAAGGTACCCTTCCCAACATCCAGGAACATAAAATAAGCACATAATTAAATTCATTACGAACAATATCGTCTAATAACTGTCACTATTCACTGATTATTGAACAGGTAAGTTAAAACACTAATTAGGTTTTCTCGAACGGAACACATTTTATCCATAATACAATGATTTCTATATTATAAATAGGCTAATTTAAATAAATGGCTCTTTAAGAACTTTACAAAAGATTTCTTTAATTAGCGCGAGTTTGATATGATCCTAGTCATCGTACATCGAGAAGAGCCGTGAATGGCAACGAAGACTAAAAATGGAATCTCTTTCAAAGAACATAAATTTTAAAGGATAATTGCTAAATCATATAACTATAAGTGTACTGTTGCTTATGAGTAATCTTGTAAACAGATCAAATGAACTATGGGATGTTTGAGAACTAATCAAATCCTCGTATTATATAAATATGAAAAGTCACGAATTTCGTTAACGAACCACCGTTGTACTTGTGTTCAAGATCCGGAAATCCTGAAGGAAGTAGAGGAGTGGCGTGTTCCTCTTATCACCTACACCAATATAAAGATAGGTGAATCTTATGTCGTACTGAAAGGAGACAAACAGCATTGTAGAAGTGAGGAATGTAACTTAGGTAAGTGATCACTAGATGTCATTATATCGTGGTTTATGATTGTAGGTTCAATGATAATCCACAGGTAGGAGAATAAAGGAGAGGATGCGCATATGTCAAATGTAGGCACGTATCCCGGCACACGGCGAAAGACAGTGGAAATCATCAGGACTACTGGATCCACGTTTGCTTTACAATGTGTCTCCCCCGCTATTGGCCGCATATGTGGCGATTTGCTGAACATAGAGTACATTCTATTCATTTTTTTTCTATTCATGCATACACATACTTTATACACATTTGCACATAGATCTAATATATATATATATATATATATATATATAATTACGTAAAAATTAGATTTATCTTACTTTGCTTTACTTTCTTATTGCTGCGATAGTGAACGGGGGGGGAGTTTATTTTAATGTTTTTGAAACACCGTGGCTTTGTTGATTTACCGATGACAAGAGGCGTGATCTTCTCGCCGGTCACAGAGGCACATAACGCAATAGTGAACCTTTTTAGACTGTTTACCACCTGCAGCTTCCTCACCCTTAACGTGGAATGTTTTGTTGTGTGATGCGCGAATAATCAGACCAGTTTCCGCCATGTCGAAGATTCCACGTGGCTCGTATCCATCTTGACCAGTTTGACTTCCAGTCACCCACAACAGTCATATCCACTTCACCACTCTCACTGTTCATAGATCCAAACGCAATGTCAGTTAGTTGATTTCATCATTGCTAGTTTTACGGCCAATACATCGCCTATTCCTCCAATATATCAGCCTTGCGCTTGACGAATTTCTGTATTTGATCTTTGCGCACACCAAATCCCCCCCCAACTGTGCGAGAACTGGCTTTTATTCTAAAGTTAAGATTTTGCGAGATCTACGAAACATCTTGGAATCCATGCTGACGATCGTCGTTTCTTAAAATTACAATGTTTAATATGTCAGGAAGTCTTCTGAATTGGGTGTCGGCTAATCTGTTGGTGAGGAAATTATGTCCAACTGCGGTGGTCTTCTGGTACCAATCCTTGGGTGCTGATGTATAGTCTGAGTCGATTAACGATGAATCTGTCAACAAGATGGTTGAATGTACCTGGGGTATGTTCGGCATATTCGATGACGTCTAGGCTCGTGGGTTCATTTGCTAGTTTGGTTAATGTGGCTTGGAACCCAGTGGAGTATTACTTGGATTCCACGCTGCCTGAGGGCTGATGCCGTTGGTGTAGATTTATGTGATGATTTCGGGATAGGTATGAAAATTGGCTGTGTTGTTGATGGTTAGTGCATTTGCATTTACTCAAGGTGTGTTGAAATCACATGACAGTTACATAATAATGCAAATTGTACTGCCCACTAGCTAAGACACCGTCAGCATAAAAGGGCATACCGTCGGAGACATATTTGAGGAAGAGCTATCATTGGTCAATATGTTGGTGATGTTCGGCTAATGACAATCAGCGCTGAATCATGTTAATAAATCCCCAATCAAATTATTGCAACTGGCGGTTGCTTGACAGGTAATATTGTTGGCCGGGGACCATGACACCATGGCGTTTGGCTGCATCGGGCAGGTGGCGGCTCTAGACAGGTCAGTTAGAATGGGACTTGCATCGGGACTTTGGAAAGGTGGCGTTTAATACCAGGTGGAGCTTCCAGGCAGGTTTGACTATATATATATATATATATATATATATATATATATATATATAGTAACAGGTGATCTAAAAAAAAGGATATAATCAAATAGTCAAATAGTACCTTAAACGAAAACGGATGGTTGGGCGTTATAACGAAATTCCATGTTAGAAATTTGTTTTGCTGTGTTTTCAATTGACTGGGCAGTGATCATTTTGTGATCGTTCTAATTATTGCAATACTGATTTTGAAAATGACAATCTTGTTTAACGTAATTATGATTGGTGAAAAACTGCGATAGGTACTAACTGCAAACTTTGAATTGGCTTAACACCTAGATAAATAGGCGTGATATCCTTTTTACTATATACTACAATGGCATAGACCAGTATCTATAGAAACAAAGCTGCAGCCTATTGAGGTAGTTGAATAAAATTGAAATCTAAAATTGAAATTTTGACTTAATAGGTGTTTCATTTAGCACATTGTCAACGTGGTTGAAAAGCAAAGATGTTTTGGGTAAAGCTCCTGGAATCGCATAAGAATTGCTAACTACAGTGATGATGTTGAGGAAAATGGACTGTTCTCCAAACTGCTGCACAATAAATTCATTAGTGCTCAAGAACGATTCGTGTCATGGCGAGAAAAGATCAAAAGAATAGTTATATGCTAACATGACTGAGAGATAGAACCTGATTATAGGTAAAACATCAAACCCAAGCAGTTTCAAAAGAGTCAGATATCATCCCACCCCTTATCTTTGCCAATAAAAGGCACGGATGACGTCTTCCTGATTCTTCGAGTGTGTACAGTCACATGCTTGAAAATTCGCTACCACAAAAAGGAAGATTGCTATGGTATTAGGAAATTAAGTGTTGTGTTCTTTTTCCAATCAGAGAACAGAAACGTATTACTTCGGTATCTATTGAGATATTGGTTTAATTTTCATCAATTACCATCCGTACGTTGGATGCAGATATTGGACATTTGATATTTAGATTTGAATACCATAATAACCGAATGATTTTTTGTTCCCCTTGAATTTTGCAATAACAAATTTTTGCTATATATATATATATATATATATATATATATATAGTGTCTAAAAGTGATAAAATAGTTCGCCCCTTATGTGTTCTTGTTTTATAGGGAATCTTTTAACCGATGCAGTCTGGTACAGACACTTGCGCCCTCCAACGGACACTCAGTGGTCAACTGTGCGGATTGTGTTATGGAATGGTGGCAGTATAAAGGTCAGCCTCAATAAAGGTAGATTGTTTTTCAACTGCAGTTTATTTTCAATTAATAACCAGATCGATTATTAAGATTCTCGAATAACCATCTGATGAGGTGGTATCATTCTCACTATCTCTCAGAGTTCGTAGTAATATCAGTCTCATTAAAAGATCATACGCGATGGTGACGCTATCCGTACATCGCATCTGATGTGTCCTTTCTAGAATACGTTTTATAAAAAGCTCCTCCGTTTTTGACTTCACCGTATTTAGGCCCTCTCACCGTCGGTAATATGATGGAAGTGTTTCCATTTCGAGACGAAATGGACCTAGCTTGGATCACTGGCGCTACCCTGGAACATGTCTTAGAGCACTCTGTGACGGCCATTAATCCAGAAGACCCACCTGGCAGATTTTTACATTTTTCAGGTATTAATTTGAGTCTTGCATGTTCAATTTTTCAATACCTTTTAACATAAACTGTAGTCTGCCTTGTTTAGACCGGAATTCACAAACAAACAAGCAAACAAACAAACAAACAAACAACAATGACTACGGTAACGAAAAACATTGTTAAGTTATAAGTTTACAATAGAATATACAGTCTGACATTTAGTTAAAGTCTGCTGCTTTGAATTAAACATGGTACGTGCATTGTAGTTAAAGCGTACCCGTTCTTCATTTGTAGGCACGAGCACATGTATGTATGTGTATGCGGGCCGGGAGTATAGTAAGATATCTAGTCAGACATAGGTGTCCGAAATGGTGTTCATCGTATACCCAAGACCGCTGCTAATTTGTCGGCTCTTCAATAAATACATATCATTATAATAATACCCAAATATGAATTTGGCTAACTATCTGACTTTAATTACTGAAACAATTCTCCCGTTCACAGGCCTGCGAGTGGTGTATGACCTTTCCCAACCGGAAGGATCACGGGTAGCCGAGGTTTCGGTGGTTTGTCTGGCTTGTGACGTACCCGATTATCGCCCACTTGAACCTAACGCGACCTACCCGATTTTGACGAATAGCTACCTGTTAGGGGGCGGCGATGGCTACGCGGTGCTGAGAGATAACATCCTGAAGAGGGAGCTCATTGGTTTGTGTACCTATGTTTCTTCTTCTTCTTCGAACCTATTCTTCAAATCGTCTTCCACGTTTCCATATGTTACTAATGGACGGCAGTGGTTTCCTCCTAGATGCAGCAATCGTTGACGCTCTAGTTTCTTACGTCAAGACGAGGTCGCCAATATATCCCGGGCTCGAAGGTCGAATCACGTTCAAACGCCACCAACCGGAATCTGGAGATGGCGATAAACCGGTCTGTGTTAGATCAACAAATGGCGCAGCCATCACTAATGTCCAACTGAACCTAATGGCTTCATTAGTGTTTTGTCTGCTAACCGATGATACATTGCTGAAAATAATCTAAACGAACGAATTCCTTTCTTCTTTTTTAATCATATCATACTATTTTGAAGGTTTATCGTCGGCAATATTTGCATAAGGAAGTGACGATTTATTTATCATAGCCTATTCAACACGTACGTATTCAACATGTACGGGACAGATATTAGAGGCTTATATATGATGTACGACCTGATCATATAAGGATATTCATCACATAATGGTCGTTCTTTTGTACGGTTTGTATATGGTTCTGTGGTAGATATTTAAAAGGTGAATAAAGCATTTTATTCGGAGTCAATAATTGGTATTTTTTTATCTGTGGTTGCAGGGTTCCCACACATCCTGAAAAACCTGGAAAATAACAAAATAATTTTCCGGATCCTGGAAATGTCCTTGAATTAGACAAAATCACGAAATGTTATAGAAATGTCTAAGAAAATGTTTTGCCTGTAAACAAAATCCACTTAGAACAAAACAGCCCGTGAATAAATATGTAAATATGTCCGTAGAAGAAATATTCATTGTTTAAAAAAACGGGTACCAGTACATAGTGTTGATATCCTATGTTAGTTAACATTTCAATAAAAGTGGGTTAGAAAGGGTGAGGCGGAGACTGTACCATAAAAATGCCAATAATTGATCATACATTGATTAAAGAGAATATGCTTTTTCGCACATGTCTTGATTTATTACCTTTAAATCTTGTATAATTTGTCCTGTATAATGGTAATTTTGTCCTGAAAAGGTCCTCAGAATGTCATAGAAAATAATATTTGCTTGGCTGTGGGAACCATGGGTTGACAAATGTGTCGACTTTAATTAGAAGACTCGTTACTTCTTAAACAAAACGTTACATGTATATGTATACCCTTTTTTATATTGCATGCATACAGTGTTCTCACAGAATGCACACACATAACACGAATGTACATATACGATTTGCGACGTTTCTACTCATAAAATGTTATTTTATGCATAATTTGCGAGATAGACTAATTAGTAATGCCAAACCATTGCTATTAAATTATTCGAAAAAGGTATTTGATCACCGAAGAATCGCTTTAACTTTAAGTTAATTTTATGTTTCAAAATGTCGTCATGTTAGGATATGCAGAAGGTAATATGTCTTCCTTGACCAAACGGTTTGAATTTACAAATTAATACAAATATGATCAGTCGGGAGTGAAATCAGATCCTGATAACGTTAAAGGTCTATCAGGTGGGTCTTCTGGATTAATTGCCCACCATAGAATACTTTAATACTTGCTACAGGATATCTCCAGTGATCCGAACTAATTTTCTTCTTCTAAAAGTGATACATCGAACATATTTCCAATTCTGAGAGAATCTAAAGAAGCCGGTAAATTTTAACAGCTTTATATGGCATATATATAATTAAGTATATGATAAACGTTATTTAAAATATTGGAAGTTTAAATATATATATATATATATATATATATATATATATTATTTAAATCGATCGTTTTACAATCCCCACATATTATCATTGAGTGTCCACTAGGGGAGGTAAACTGGTTGTACCAGATGGCATCAGCTGGGGTTGAGAACAGACATAGGCTCAATTCAATTCCGGAATTGGAATTGATTATTTAAAAAACTGGTATTGGAATTTTAATCGAAAATTGTTGAATTGAAATTGAATTTTCCTACAAAAAATTTAATCCACAAATTAATTTACCATTTAATTTAATTCAGAAATATTTCTTCCATGACAATCCTACTTGGAATATAAACTACTCGGAATAGGTATTCCAAGTAAGTACTCGGAGTACCTACTAATGGTAAAAAGTAGTAGGTAAAAAATTGTTGGTAAAAACGGAATTGGAATTGATAAATTTGATGTGGAATTAAAATTGGAATTGATCAAATGGAATTGAGTGGAATTGGAATTGACAAAATGGAATTCAGACAGTATTTATACATTTGTACTAGTTCATTCCCAGCTTCGTAATTCCCTAGAAATAGGAAAATCATGCAATTTCCTTTTTATGTATAAATTACTAAACAAGAAATCAAATCGATCTGATCTATGATTAATATCTAGTGTTACGAAGTGACTTTGATTTGTGTAAATAATTTGATGTTTATATTATGGTGTATGTTATTTTGAGCTTCAATATATGTAACCTCATGTATATCATGAATATGTAATATTTTATAAATGTACAACATAAACAGAGGCATTACGATATAATGATGGATTTTTAAAATAAAAATGATTTAATGTTTTTAAATCCGATTTAAAACAAATTTTAAAAAATCCGATTTAAAACAAATTTTATGAAAAACTATTTTTTTTCAATTTAAAACAAAATCGTAATTTGTATCAACCCTGCCTAATATTGATGTGATAGCTATAACAAAACCTCGAGTTATTTGTTTCCATTCAATTTTAATTTAGCTAACGTATTCAGATGATCATGGTTGTAGTGCGCAGGTACTGTTCAAGTTGGATTACATATGCAGGTGACAATTTTAATAATCTTACACGTGTCCATTGTTCATCGATTATTGGCATCTGTCATGCAAGATGTATTGCGCACTTGGTATTTTTTTAATACAAAGATTGATTAAAAAATTTGTCCAATATGAGATAACTAATTGTTGTTAAAATCTACTTGTTTGGGTTGTTGACAATTGTACATAGATTTCTTACCCATAGCAGAAATATGTATTCTGAAAAATCTGAGAACCATAAACTGAAATACCTTACTTTATATATATATATATATATATATATATATATATATATATATACGATACAAGGACTCGTTGCCTGAAGTGTGATCAGATTGTAAGATCATTTCTTGTGACTATAAGTATGCCTCAACACATTATATGTGTTTCTGAAATTCTACATTACGGTTAAAATAAGCTGTTTGTGTTCATTAATCCCCCCCCCCATTTCTTGTGACTATAAGTATGCCTCAACACATTATATGTGTTTCTGAAATTCTACATTACGGTTAAAATAAGCTGTTTGTGTTCATTAATTGTTGTTAATTTGCTTGTTTAGACCATTGACCTAAATATAAAACTAGACCGAGCAGTTAGTAGCGTTTGAATTGCCTCCATGACCAAACAGCTCTGACTTCCGGCAAGGGAAAAAGCAGCGTTGAAGTGGCTGCGCTACGAGTTTTGAACCTACGAATACGGACATTTATTGTGATGTGTGCATTATAATTTTGTGTGTGCATACAATCTGTATTATTCCTCTCCTATTATATCCCATGAAATATGTAAAAGTCTTTTTATTCAAGTCCGTAGATCTAGTTTAATTGGGACCAAACGCCAGAGATAGGCCGGGGGTTGTCGTACAGGCTAAATATAATAACAGTTAAGCTTAATTTCCCGCAAAAAAACCGCTTTAACAGCTATTTTAAATGTGTTCCTTATACTTACCGATGAAAATACATCCCGCTTGTATTATTATGTCCACGCCCACGGCTTATTCAACCAACGATACAACAATAATTCACCACCTTTATAAACCTGATTTTTTCAGTCTGCATTCCTATTTCCTCGACCGGAAGTTGGGACCTCTTTGCCATCAAATCGGCGGCCGTGTTCGGTCTAGTTTTCTTTAAGGTCAATGGTTTAGACACTGAAACTGGGCCGCTCACTTTCTGTATAAATGATACCACAATTTGCGGAATAGATTTCATTTATTAATTCGCATTCGATACATTCGCATTAATATTGTGCCTCGACAACGCACAACGCAGTTGATTGTATTGATTTATTGCTTGCGCTCTCTACGCTCTGTTGAATTCAGTCGTCCATTGTTGGATAGACTCCGAAGATTAGTCTGAGACCTTTACATAATAGTCGATTGACTTGTTACAGTTGGTACACTATAGGACTGTAGTACTAATAAATAAACAGCAAATATATAATAAATATAGAAATTTGTATCTAATGGTGACGCTAAAGTCAGTGTACGAATTAGAAACAGCCAAATCCATGTTTGACTGTTTGCACAAAACATTACCGAAACCTTTAATGGCACATTTCCCACAAAAATTGCATATCACGATCACAATACACGACACAGTCAAACACTTCATGCGCCTCACTTGTCTTGCTTCTAATTCGATTTTACATCAAGGTCCAGCAATGTGTGAAAGCCAATAGTCAATAACATAGCCACCAAAAAAAACTATTTGTTGGTAGTGTTAAAAGTGATGATATTCACGATGATATTCACCTCAACCCAAGCTCCACCAACGGAGATGAAGGAGCTTTTTAGCAGACGATGGCCATACGACAATATATAACCAGATCCACTACAATGTTTCAGATGTCATCGCTGGAATCACACCATAAAAATCTGCAGGTCCCGCCGGAGGTGTTACCACTGTGGGAAACAATGCCCAAATGACGCTGCAGCTCACTACGTTTGCTACAAAAAGCCAGAGCGGCCACAATGTATCAATTACCAGAGAAACCACAACGCAGTATACAAAGGATGCCCATCAAGAATAAAGATGGTCTTACCTTCCACGAGCGGATGGGACTAGAACCACAACGGAAGACCAACCCACATGTACACATAATAAAACCACCACAGCACCATGAACGGTTCCACAACAGACGCAGGTACCAGTATACCTTCTACAAACAGCCTTCCCACCACTCCCCCAAACAGACAAGAGAATTGTTTTCAGGGAAATAAAAGACAGTTCAACCAGTAACTCCAGAAAAATCAGTCACAAGAACTTTAAAACAAGGCACCTGAGAACCTAAAAGCTGCAGAAAAAAATCAATCTCCCAAGACCAGATGCTTCACTCGGTCCTAGACAGTGCCATAACCACGTTCTGGATGACATCCAAAGGTTAATCCAAAGAAGAGAAATACAGAAGAAAGAACTCCTCTTGCCTACAACACAAAGAAGTCACAACCGATAACTTATCTCAGATACTATCAAAACCGCCAAGCCAGTCACCAGCCCCGGGAACATCAATTATCTCCTGGAATATTAGAGGTTTCCATTCAAACCAACAGCTCCTGTTAGCCACCACCCAAGAAAGTCACCCTGAAATCATCATGCTTCATGGGACACCCACCAAGAATATTCCCCCTAAAAACTGCCAGGATACATTGTGTACAACAAACCAAGAATGATAAACTCGCACATAGTTGACAAAGGACTCACCACAGCAGTCAGAGCTGACGTACCACATGTTCCCACCCCCAAATACACAGCAAATAAAGACTCTGAAACTCTGACCATAACAGTATAAGGATTCAAGAACACAGTTTCTCCATAACACCTGTTTGACTTAGAACAAACAACAGCAGTTGCCGACAACCTTTGCTAGTAGGAGACCTCAATGCTAATTCTCACGCCTGGGGATTATCTAATACCATAACCGTCATCTATTAGACCATATAAACGGATACGATAGCATCATGACAAATTATCCAAAAGTTCCAACAACTGTTTGTAGCTCTATACTGGATCTAGACACTGTGTCCCTACAGCCATTCACAGCTGTACATTGGCACCAATATGAAATCCTCACATCTTACCACATAGCAAACAGCATTGATATAGCCAGCTCATTCCAGAAGGTACCAGGGATATGTATACCACCACGAGGGATCACAGAGCAAGCAAATTGAGATCTCATTGTGGAAAGGATAAGAAATTGTCCAGATAAGGACCCGCCTACCAATCCATCCGTTGAGCATCGCCTACAATTACTACTTCGGGACATAAACAGAGCAGCGATGGAAGCAATACCTATCTTAAAAACTAAGATCACCCAATCTTTTATCCGTCCAGAAGCCAGAAAATGGACGAAACAAGTCAGGCAAAAGGCAGCTCTTGAATAAACAACAGTGGGATATATCCTGAAATTATTCAATCAATCCTGGACTGAAGGAAAACTACCAGAACAATGGAAGATTTATATAGCCCCCCAATGACAAATTCTATGGATGTAACAGATTTACATCTTTAAAAAACTTAATTCTTTCCAGCCAAATACATAATATATTCAGCTAGGAAAAGCTGAAACATAAAGATTAGTTTTATCTTCTTTTTGAATGTATCAAGGGTCTTGCACTTCCTGCCTGGTTACTGGAAGATTATTCCATAAGGTTGCAGCAGCCTTTCTGAAACATCTATTGCCGTATGTCACTCCACGTGTTGTTGGTACAGCTAAGAATGCTCCAGACTCAGACCGTAGAGACCTTGTCGGCTGATACGGAACGACAAGTTCCTCTAAGTAATGAGGGGCAGTCCCTTGAAGTGCCTTAAAAGTGTACATCAAAATTTGTACTGCGACCTGTATGTAACCGGAAGCCAATACAGGGAGTTCAAGACTCGGTGTTATATGTTCTCTTTTATGAGTGCGAGTGACTAACCTGGCAGAAGAATTATGTACATTCTGTAGCCATGTCATCATTGTGCTTGGAAGGCCAGTGTTTTGCTGCAGGAGCATCCAATGTGATATGACCGCCTGATATGACCAATATTACGAATTTGGTAATAACAGGCTTTGGATATTGCATTTACTTGTCTCTCCATGATCAGGGATGTATCAAAATATACTCCTAAGTTCTTCACTGACGATGCTACAGAAACAGTATTATCACCTATCTGAAGTCGTAATTCCTCATTTGTCCTAGCCTGATGTTTTGGGTTAAAGATAATGAGCTCTGTCTTTTCCTCGTTTAACTTAAGCATGTTTGCACTCATCCAAGTACTGATATAAGCCAAACAAGCTTCCAATTTCTTCGCAACGTCGGACCAAGTTATGTTGGTCATGATCGCCATATAAACCTGGGTATCATCTGCTTAACAGTGGTAGAGCAAATTATGTCGGCTACATATCGCACCAATTGGTTTTGAATACAAACAATACTTACGTCGTCCAAGTACCGATCCTTGTGGCACCCCAAAATTCAAGCACTTACCTTCTGATGTCGTAATTCCTCTGGCAACACACTGAGATCTGTCACTCAGATGAGATTTGATCCAGGATAAGGCACCTCCTGTTACTCCAAACGAATGCTCAAGATGCGCTTGAAGGATCTTGTGATGTATGACATCGAAAGCAGCAGATAAGACAAGCAGATCTAATGCCCCCATACACTTCCTATCTAAAGCCTCAACAATGCTTCAGGAGGGCGGTCTCTGTAGAGTGACCAGTACGGTAATCTGATTGAAGATTATCGTGCAGTCTGTGACTACTCAAATGGGTCTCCAACCGCTTAGCAACCAGCTTCTCCAGGATCTTCGACAAGAAAGGCAGATTAGACACTGGGCGGTCATTTTTCATTTCCTCTTTATCCAGATTTGGCTTCTTCAGCAGTGGTCTAATATTGGCCTTTTTTAAATAAAGCGGTACCTTGGACTCCACCAGTGATTTGTTTATAATAGTCGTAATCAAAGGCAGTAGGTATTCCAGCACTTCTTCCAACAGGTATGTAGGTAATGGATCTAGTTCACAAGATTTTGAGGGAGGCTTAATGATAATATCACGTACCTGGTCTTGAGTGGCGGGCATAAGTTTTGTCAGAGGCTGTCCTTCAAATTTGATATCAGTGCTCATCATGACAGCGTCACTTATTGGAGATTTCTGATTATCATCTCTAATGGTTGTAATTTACCTCATGAAGAAATCACTAAACTTGTTGGCCAAGTGCTCATTAGATGAACAGCTTGGCAGAATGATTTCTCCTTTATGTCCCATCAAATTCTTAGTGATTCTGAACAGACATTTTTGACTGTTTCCACAATCCAGCTATCTTGTTTGAATAATAAGTCCTCTTGGATATCATGAGAAGCTTTCCTACTTCACGACATCCATCTGGATTTCCAGCTTTGTTTTCCGCCACAGTCATTCAGTTTTCCGAAGAATTGTGCTTTCTTTCTCGAAGTTCTTCAGTATACCAGGGAACATTTGGCCTCAGGGTTATAGTTTTCCTCTGCAGAAGGGCATGCTTATTAATCAAAAACTTAACACCCGAATTATGTGTTTCCACAAGGGTCATCTACAGCAGCGCCGCTTGTACGTAATAAGTTGGCAGATGATTTGATTTCCTGGAAAAGGCATTCGAGCTCGTTGATCATCTTTCCAATATCTTCCTCGGTATATCTGGCAGGATCATTAGTTAGATAAAACTTCTTAACAAACCTGAAGATAAAAGTAAAGATACAAGAAACCATTTCCGACCACCACGATCTCAGTACTGGATGTTCTCAAGGATCAACAATCTCCCCCATCCTCTTCAACCGTCTTGTCGCCCTACTCTTGACAGTCACTCTACCCGATCAGTAGACATCCTGGGTTTTGCTGACGACTTTGTTCTGATTTTACACAGAAGTAGCCGAGCACACAAACTCCAGGAAACCCTAAATTTAGTAGACAAGGTAGCCAACAGCTTAGGCTTATACTTCTCTCCGCCAAAGACTAAGACCATGGCATTCAACACATATAGATAAAACCATAAATTTAAAATCAGCCTACAATATCTGGAAACAGTCAACAATTATAAATATCTGGGGATAACTACAGACAGAAGATTTGCCTGATATGTATCAAAACCTGAACGTAAATTAGACTCCAGATCAAGGCCAGCACAAATCTGAAAACTGGTGTCAACACCAAGATGCTGTTAACTCTGTACAAGTCTTTGATACAGTTTGTTTTATTATACGCTGCTCATGCCCCTCTATTGACCTATGACTCAGCTTTACTGTCATTAGAAAGAATACAAGGAGTCCCACTATGTTGCATATTTGGCCTTTCCAATGAAATATGCTCCATCTTGATATATGGAGAATCAGGAATCTTCTCCATCCGATGTTTAGTAAAATAAGAAACTGCCACATATCTCTTGAGAACTGCTACCAAACACATTCAGATCGACATTATACAAGAATAAATACAAAAAGATCTTATAATCTTTAACAACGCTTTATGGTCAATCAAGGCAGCTTAGTTCCAGAAGGAAATCGGATTACTCCCAATCACAGTCTAAGACCCAACGAACCTGCTCCATGGTTAGAACCACCCATTTAAATAATTACGCAGAACCCCATTCAGAAGAAAGTTGATCATGAATACCTGCCATTATCAGAATTGCCAACTTGAAAGAAAGCAGCTCACTAACTTACAATATATACACCGATGCTAGCTCCCAAACAAACGTAAGCACATCGAATAGACGAAGAAATATCAGAGGTAGAATCCCGAACCTCTCGGACTTTATGGGGGACACTGACCATCATCACTGCAGGTAATGTTCACACATAGCCCGAAATCATCACATAAATCTACATCACGGCATCAACCCTCAGACATCGTGGAATCCAAGTAATCCTCCACTTGTTTCCAAGCCACGTTAACCTTGAGGCGACGAACGAGCCGTCCAACTAGCGAACGAAACCACGCGCCTAGAAGCCATCGAACATGCTGAAGATACACCTGACAATTTCATCCAGCTCTTCTACATATTAATCTTTATCAAGTCGAATCGCTCTAATCAGACCACACATCATCATCCAAAGATTGGTACCTGACCATAATTGTAGTTAGACATAACCTGCTTAACAACCGACTGACCGGCATCAAACTCAGATGATTACTTTCTGGTCATACACACGAAACTTCATCCATCCGTCATCCCCAGCACTCTGGCTTCACTGTTGACAAGCGTACCATCCTGTACTTTATCTGGTCAACAACCCAGTCTATCCGACGAACCAAAGAAGACTAAAAGGTCTTCTCCTCCCCGAAGACTACACATTCCCAGATCATCACCTAGCAGCATTGATTATAAGAAAATCAACCTTTTGACCGGACATCACCCCCCCCCCCCCACTTCTCCTGAAAGACCCCTATAAACACCACCATCAACAATAAAGACAGAACAGAAGTCAACACTAGGTGTCGCTGTGTCCAATAGGCGACAGCCAGGGGTCTTTACCCCGAATGTCAACAAGAATAAGGAAAGGGATCAAATTACTTTAACTATTTAGTGGACAAGCAATAGAAATAACGAAGGTCTTTATTCTTTATTCAATTGATGGCTACCATAGAAGTTGTGATCGTAGAAACAAAATGTATTATATATTAATAAAAGATGTGGATGATGAGAGGTGATATTAGTATCTCTCGTTAACCACAAGCTAGATCACTGATCAATAGCATCCAAAATGTAACCAGCTACTGACTGACATCGGTAAGACATGGACAATAATAGTACAGAGTATTGTGATGCAAAGATTTGAAGCCAATTAATCCTTAGGCTGAAACGACATTTACATCCTGTCAGCTGAAAAAGATCGATTATTTTTACTATATGTATATTGTTATTATATTATTGTTGAAAAGTGAAAAGTGTCTATATATATATATATATATATATATATATATATATTGATATAATCTCAAATTGCTAAAGAATATGGTGTTCATATGATCGTATCAGAGACTAGGAACAGATTTGCTCCGTGTCTTCCATTTATGGCAAAATAAAACAGGGTTATTTTCGCCAATTATCGCTCATGCGTCGGTAGCTAATATCTGATACATACATGAAACCTATATTTGAAAACTGGGATAAATCGAACTATCACTATAACGAAATGAATTCCCATTCTCCTCGAATGTCGTTATAAACAACTTTTCCTTGTAGTTTCTTTTCGTCATCATTTCAATATTCGCCTTTTCAGACTCACTTATCCATCTTAAGCTTCCTTTCCATCTGATCATTGTTGATGAATTTTCCATCGTACCCGAACTATGAGTTTGCCCAACTCCTCCACTAGGTGCGCCACTGAGCTCGATTCTTTTTTGGCGTTATATAAGTTTTGTTATTATTATATTATAGTCCAAACAATCACGTGGTAAGTTTAATATGCTAACCATTAATGGACAATTAAAGACATTAAACAGATTACTTTATAATGAAGGATGAATTTTGTTATATATCAACAATATACATAATAAAATATGTATTATAAAGGTATTTAAGGAGGAAGACTATTGAAATAGTTCCTCGTTTATTCCGGTCCAAATTGGGTGTATTTTCTGCTGCAAGATCACGAATGAGTAAATTTTGCATGATTGTTAACAAGCTGTAAAGAAATGGAAGTCGGCTCACGCCAGACTTTCTCTGTTTCCAATTACTTCAAATATAAGATTGCACTATTAAACGAAATTGAGACCAATACATTTTAAGCCATTACCTGACATATTTAAACAATATTATTATCTCCAGGTCAGACGACTTAAAATAAATAATACAATTAACCCAGTGTACATTATCCACGCTGTTAAGTTTCTGTCATGATATATCTGTATTTAATATTTATCAAATAGATTAATAATATATTCCTCAGAATAAACAAAATAAAACATAATAATTCACTTCTTACTGTACAGGTATACCGGCACGTGGTATGATTTTAAGCAGGAAAGGGACTAATCTAGGAAAGGATAAACACCAAAGAAATGTTCCTAAATGTTTGAGTATTCTAAAACAGATATATTTATTAATTGTTTGACGCAGTAAGTTTACAACTTCAAATTCATTACGTCTATTACAATATAATTGCAACAAAAACATAATTTACATACATTTACATACATTTAAATTATAAATTGATGTTATTTACTGCATGAGTTCTCCTTTCCAATTAACGGTTGTGTGGACTCGATCGAATTTCAGTCATGCATTATTAACAAAACTGAGGAATAGGTTTTGGCTGATTTAGAATTTATTAGCATCCTATCAATTAAGGTTACATATGCTATACCTATACTTAACTGCCTTATAACACTACACAATAAATACATACCGTTAATTATTTCACACTGAGCATATATGACAAAGATGTGCACATAAAGTTTTTTTTTTTATGATACAGTGATCCATGTAATAAAAAGTGAATGTTGAACAAGTGAATGTCAGTAGCATGATGTGTTTATTTAAGACATTTCTCTTAACCAATAACACAAACACAAACTGACGCAGACTTTGTTAACCTTTTGATATGATTTATATTATATGCCTATAAATCCAATATATAACTGCAGGGAGAAACATGTCCTTTACCATTTATACATGTGTTTACATGTATCATCTTAGTAACATCTTAGTGGATGTTTTCGAAACATGGTCTGGTTTTGTTATACCCTGGTACATTATACCGTGGAAGGTGCTTGGCATCCGATTAATTTTACTGGAAATATAAAATATTCGCTGATTTTCGGCAGTAAATCACCTCAAAATATTCCTATATCTCAGTCTATTCACGACTCCCGAATATTCGTCTGTTTGCGTGACAGTTGTAATCCAAGTAGCACCGTGTGTTTCTATTATTGAGTCAGGAGTACATATAATGCTTTAAGAGCGTAATGTACTCGCTACAGTCATTTAAATCCTGCATTCTTAGGCTAAACATAGACATGGCTTCCCTCTAAAGACACAAATAGCGCACGAAATATTCAGCTCTACATCGACTTTTCTTAGAATACGCTGACCTGGAAACATAAAGTCTACACGCACAGAAAACTGAACTTCTCTACCGCAGTATGCTATACCCTGGGATACTTACTGTAGGGTCAGATATCTCACTCATAAACATGCAAATCCAATACACTCTATGACCTACTCGTCACTATTAGAAACTTTACATCTGTGCTAAAGCAGACGGTAATGGCGTCATACTTTTGGCGCTGTTAATACTATATTTTAGCATTTTCAAACCAGACCCAATGGCCACTATAAAAAACTATATACACATAATCACGCGATTAAATTGTATTTGTGACAAATATATTAGAGCTAGCCTTGATTGTCATGGTACTAAGTGGACATAACTGAACCTAGAAAAGATCATTCTATTCCCACATAATACTAAAATCATAATACTATATCCAACTAAAGTTGTTATATAAAACACACCAACCACGCGAACTGTGCCTAATGCCACCGCTCGAGATGCGATACAGTGTTTCTATTCCTGATTCAGGAGTACTTATAATGCTATAAAGGGGTTTTAAAACGCGTACACTGCTTCTCTCCAAAGAAGCAATTAACGCAACGAACATAGAGCTCTACGTCAACTTTTCTTACAGTACACTGAACTTCTCAACCTCAGCATAATATGTCTTGGGATATTTGTTGGCCGGTCAAACCTCATTACCATACAAGTGCAATAAATACTATGACGTGAAAAATTACAAACAGAATGAGCCAAATATAGATAAATAAAGATAAAACAGACAATTTCTTTAACTTTATATGCAAAACAATCCAGATCAGTTGAAAAAGTGTCTCAGTTCAGAAGATGATTTAACGGAAATAGGTATAAGGCAGAAGAAATGTGGCCTTTCTGAAATCCTTCAAAACTTATTTTTATCTGTAAACGATAAGCTTAGAGTATTTACCTTTAATTAGTTAATATTTTGATAATTATCTATATTGTTAAGTTTAAGTATTTGTAATTGTATATGTCAGTGATTAGCAATACACACACACACACACACACATACACTGTACTATCGAAATCCAGATCACGTTTCAAAACTGATTGAAGGTGAGGTTCGTAAGACCTTTCCATCCCTCGACAATATGTTCCAGATATGACAATCTCTGATACCAAACAAAGAACCCACTCATTCCTTATTGTGTTTTAGCTATCAATCTTTCCCCGAACCTATTTAGTTATCTAAAATTAATAATAATATTTTTAAGTATATTTCTCTGTTGACGGTATAATATTCTCATATCCTATTCAACGCATAGTTTCAATCCAAAATAGGATATTTCCGCATGCACCTGATATATTTCGTACGATATATTCCAGGTGTTAATTAATAAGTCATTGTATTGGAACGTCCAGCATTACTTTCTATCCAATTACTGTGAAAAGTCGCAACATAAATTTACAGACAAAACGTTAATAGATCATTATTCATAATTAATAATACAGGAAATGTTTTAGAAAATTTTAATATTCTACCAAGTAGTATTTATTGATACACAATTAGCTTAATACAAACATATGTCTTAGTATACTATTACACATTTAAAAGACCCATCTCTGTCTTTACGTCCTAAATGAGAGTGATATTTCTTTTCTTTAATTCACGACGTTCTTATTACTAATATTAAACGTTTCCTTCGTTGTGATAACAACTGCATTAGTAATATTAATAGAACGAGAAATAGCAGTAAGGGGTGTATTAGTTCTTTGTATGTGTAGTAATACCAGCTGCAGTATTAGTAATTACAGTAGTAGTAGGGGTAGTGGCGATAATTATATTTATATCATACGTTTTGTATGTCTTAATACAAATAAATGTTATTTATGTGATGACACTATCCCTAGCCTATATACATACGTCGAATAGACATTTTTATTTGTAATTTACTTCTGCCTTACACTGTATATAACATATTATAGAAGCTTATTATGTCATGTTTAAAAAACGGGACCACCACTCTGTCAATTAAAATGCCTCGTTATCATAATATTGCTGTGGTCTTAAACCCAATTCATTCTAGATAACGTAGTCGTCCTGTACGTTCTAGCTCGAGAAAGAAATTCAGCTCAAGACTGGCCATCGTCAAGAGCTCATGATAAACGCGTTCTTCGACGTCAGCATCCATGCCTGAAATTAGAACAGAGGAAGGCCGGCTTTCATCAGTTATATTACCTTAGTTTATTCAATATTTATTCTCCTTGTAATGATTTTATATAATATTATATTGTTGACACGAAACATGGCGTTTGTGCTAGTGATATAAAACTGCATTAATTGATGGAAATATGACGACGTCTCTACTATAATATTTGATAACACACGCCAGATGTAATTGTTGTCTCTTTTTACTGAGCTGTCTTTCTGTTTTACGTTTAATTGTCGTATACTTACTTTGTTGTTCTAAATACGAGATCGATTGTTCCAGCTGTTTTGTCATTGTCGCTGCCGATCTCACAACAATAGGATACACTTTGTGGTAGAAGGCGTCTATAATGCCATACTCTTCAATCACTTTGTAGACACTCCTTAGATTCACACCAGCTGCTTCTGTTAAACAGAAACAACACAATTATCAACCCTGAAAGTGTTCAAAGAGTGAAGCCGCACTCGTACATCTTTTACTTCTATTTGGTGTTGTTTACCTTTTTCTATAATAAAGTAACAATTGAAATTGTTATAAAATTGACGAAATCGAGATGGACCATTATATATATATTTCGTATGAATCTTGGCAGCAAAGGACAACTAACGATAGCTGATTCGGTGATAATTTCGCCATTAAATTAACAAACGCCTTCCATGGGTCGATAAATAGTCCAGCCAGTTGAAACGAACCGGAAGAAAAATCCTCCAGATCTGTGATAATCCATGTTCATATGTCCACATAGAATAACACGTTGGGGTGGAATATATGTATTATTTATTAAAATAAAGCCATTCCTGTTCACACGAGATGCCCATGGTCCGCCATTATCAAGTTCTTTCTCCCCTTCCATCCTGAGTCACTTGACCCTCATTAACATATTT
>JAODUP010000157.1:512500-540000 GCA_025642065.1 Paralvinella palmiformis
CTCCAGTGATTGGCAATCAATCACAATTGAAATAACCAGCTTTACAATCGGTCCCTTCCAATTAATATATACGTCTCCCCATATCATCTATATGATATACAACAAGCAACAAATATATGTAAACATTACTTAATAACAGGCGATCTCAACGCTAATACTACAACATGGGGCTCAAAAACGCCAAACCAGGACAACATTTACAACAACAAATAAGTGATGTGACGCTATACTACTAAATGATCCGAAAGTCCCCACCACTGTCTATGGATTAACCCTCTATTTTGCTATATCTTCCCTTAAAGTTGCGGCCATAGCAGACTGGAGCCTTTTAAAAGCTCTAACCTCAGACCACATAGCCACAGTAATAATACTATCTGACGCTTTTACGAACGTATCAGACAGCCTAGGACAACCCAAATGGGACACCGACAAAGCAAATTGGAAACAATTTGCAGACAGACTACACGAATTATCTGCCGCTGAAGCAGACAACAATCTGTCTCTAGATGACCTACTTCTTAAATTAAATTATGGTTATGAGCGAAGCCGCAATATCAGCCATCCCCACAGTCCTCCAAAATCGCCCAAGACGTCCTCGCTCCTTCTTAACACCAGAAGCAAGGAGATGGACTAAAGAAGTCACTAAACTGACAAAAAATTTAAAGCTCACCCGACATCTCAAAATAGAGCAGAACTAAGAGCATCTCAACGAGAAACGAGACGACGACTTCTCACAATTAAAGAGGACCAATTTGACAGTTGGTGCAAACAACTCGGTAACATGGGTTCGGCGCAAATTTGGCGCCAGATTAAAAACAAACCGGGGTAAATCTTCCCAACTTAAAGAAATCAACCCCAAAGAAGAAGCAAACAAAATAACACACCACTTCGCCACTAGAGCTGACCACCAAACCTTACCCGAAGAGGTCAAATCAGCTCTAGAAAAACAACAACCAGACAGACTGCACTCAATATATCTAGTAAAAAGTTAACACGGAGACACAAATACCGCTTTCATACCACACAGAGCGTTTTTATTACAATAGTTTGAATAGCAGACATTAGGTCTGGTGTGAAAATGTAGACATACAGTTTTAACAGTACCGAGGCTATGATGCGCTATTACGGTCTGCTTCAGTGCATATGTCAGTGTTTTAATACAAGTTAAACAATTAGTTTTGTTAGTACTCGCTTCATGACGCCAGACCTTTGAAGACAGCGGTAATTGGGGTACAGTCAGAATCCGTTAATCCGACAAGGTTTGTCACATGTTAATATGTCTGATGAACAAGAATGTCGGAATATCGAGCCCGTGACACACGGTAGTATGTGTCAGACGTTTTTAAATCATAAAGATATATACTTCCGTATTTAAACCAATATTCAATAACCGTTCGCAAGATGCGGAATGGCATTGAAGCGATTGATTATTTTGATGTTTGATAATTACAGACATTATAAAAAAATATATATGTGTCACCTTTTCCATCAGATTAACTCCTGATCTGCTCATTGGAAAGATTTGTGTTTGTAATTAGTCATGAATGATTATGATTATAATATTAGATAGCCACAGGCAATGGCAGCATCGTGTGTCGGTGTGTGTGGTCGAGGATGATTGTAATTGGTTACGAAATAGCAATTTTCGTAGGTGCGCAGGTTAATGTACCATTACTGACAACATGTTGCCGTGTCTTGCATGACTGAACAAGCGGACAACTTTTTCGTTTTTCGAGGATATTTTACACTGAAATTGGACGAAATTGGTGAAATGAAGTGTCGGAGTAATCGGGATACGGAACACGATTTTGTCGGATTAAAGATTCATTTATAATGGAGCTAAATCCTTCAGAGGCAATAATGTGTCGGATGGTGAATTTGTCGGATAAACGATGTTCGGATTAACGGATTCTGACTATATAGTTCGTATAATATTGCTTTGAAAGACACAACAGCTGTAAAATAGTAATAAATAGGACTGCTTAGATAATTAACATAAAGTGAGCTCCGGTGGACTAGCTGTTAAGCACTCGGCACTTGATGCCAAGGGTCACGGCTTCGATCCCAGCAAGAGGTCAAAACTTTTCCAGAGATTAATTTCTCGGCTCACAACATCGTGGGTGGCTGACCACGTTAAATGGCGCTGCCGTCTCCGCTGAATTATTAAAAATAAAGGGGGACGTTAAAGACTCCATGAGGACGTAAAACACTGTGGTAGTGACCACGCTCAGAGTATTTCGGCTACATTTTTCCGTACTGCTCCCCTGTGAGTGGTGGGTGAGGAGCTTCCTCAACCACTCCAACATAGAGGCTGTGTATTGTAGACACCACTAAATTGTTAAACTAGTCTAGTAGGTGTTACACCGAGGGCTGCATATTCATGTGTAGGCCACATGTGGGAGAGCCCCATGCATCCACCAGGCTCCCGTGTACCGACAAATATCACTTTATTTTAAACGACGTTATGTTTTAGAAAGAGGGAAATATTCGCATTCAGGCCCAGTGTGTTGATTAATCAATTAAGCTTATACCAACACAAACAAATACACGCCAATACAACTCTTGTCGTTGACCGGGGCCCGGTGTCGGGTTTTATATCCCAGAAAAGGTCAAAACTTTCATCAGAATTTGACATTTTGTCAGTGAACTGGTTAAGCAAAGGCGTGGCACTATTTGATGTTTGGCAAAGATGACGTCCCACAATAATCCCTAGCGAGTGTAGTACAAACTAGCAATGGCTCGTGAAAGTTCGGAAACTAAGTATTTATGGAACATTTTAATGGAAATATGATAGCTGGTGGCTAAAATTGTAGTGCAGCCGATAGGGAATAAAATAATTGTTTGTTGCGTTATAATTACTTCAAGGTGTGAAATTTCTTACCTCGTCGAGGCTTTAAATATGCAATTGTATAATAAGAGTTCTCTTTGTATTAAACTAATTGTGTATCAATATATATCATTCGGAAAAATATTCTAAAACCGTTGCTATATTATAAATTATGAATAATGACCTATTAACATTTTGTCTGTAAATTTATATTGTGACTTTTCAGAGTAATTCGATGCGAAGTAATGTTGGACGTACTAATAAAAATGTCTCATTAATTGACGCCTGAAGAATGAGTCCGAAAAGTATCAGGTACCAGCACAAATATCCTAGAATGGATCGAACATGCTAGAAGATGCGTGTAATGAGATCTAAGAACATAATACCGTCAACAGAAATACGTACTTCAAAATAATATTATTAAGTTAATTAGATAATAAAATAGATTCAAGGAAAGATTGTTTGCTAAACAAAGCGCGATGGCTATGTGTTTGAGTAACGCTTTGCGCCTATAATGGCAGCATGCTTTGTATGCTCCCTTATGAGTTGAGATATGTGCTGGGTGGAAACAGGTCGGAGTCAGGGATAATAATATTGTAAATAATATTGTAAAGCGCCTTAGAGCAGCTTCTAGCTGAATAGGGCGCTATATAAATATTACATATTATTATTATTATAATGTTAGCGATGTAAATAAACTCTTTATTTTGTGATAATCATCTAGCTGGTGGTCACCTAATGTCCAGTACAGTATTTAGTTGAAAGGTCAATTTGGTTGAAATTAGATTTAGAGAGTTTCTTGTTGTCAATCTTTAGCCAATCTATATTCTATATATATATATATATATATATATATATATATCAACTTATTGCTGTTCACAAACCCATTATTGTGATGATGATTCCTATTTCAATTCTTTTTTAAACAACCAAAAATTAATTTGATTTTTAATCAGCATCTGATCTGTTAATTGTGAATATGAGTAGCCGAATTAGTATCAGAATTAGTATTAGTAGCATTTATCGCAGTAGAGGTAGTAGTAGTAGTAGTAGTAGTAGTAGTAGCAATAGTAGTAGTAGCAGTAGTAGTAGTGGTAGTAGTGGTAGTAGTGATTGTAGTAGTTGTTGTTGTTGTAGTAATTATGATAATGATGATAATAATGATGATGATGATGATGATAAAAATAAAAATAAAATAATAGTAATAATAATAAGAGCAAACATAACAGCACAATATAAAATATGGTAATTTTACAGCCATTCTCATGCCCATAGATTATACAATCAAAGCAGCTTCTGAAAACAATAAAGTCGAAGGAAGCATCCTACAGAATAAGCCTGAAGCATGATGACATCAAAAACCAAAACTGAGCGATAATACCGTGATAATCCCGCCATTTTAACATCAAACGTCAATGTTCCGGATCTGTTATAATCATGCCAAAAACTAACTTCTGCGTACCGTTTAACTCTGCATCGACACCGAAAAAGCGGGCACTGTTGAAAAATTGTATGCTAATCGTCCGTCATTGCTACTTTATAAATGATAGTAAAGTGTGGTATTCAACATTGTATACCATACTACAATAATATTCACTGCACATAACAAAGACTGTTAAAATGTAATGTTCATAGTAAATCACACTAAAATTTAATTTAACGAAAAGAAGAAGAATAGAGTCCAGTATATTGGTAAATTTAATTGATTATTTATGGATATAATAATATGGTAAATTACACTTTATTTACCAATATTATTATCTATCATCTGATGGGTAATAATATTGGTAAATTACACTTTATTTGCGCCTTTCACTGTTTCAGTCAATCCTTACACTGACACTAATTATACAAATTTGACTCACAGATAGTCATTTCGAATTAAAACTAAACATTGACGTTTATGGTTAAAATAGCGGAACATTACGGTATTATCGCTCAGCGGACCCCCTATAAATCCCACGGTGCAAAGCGCGCCTGGTTTGTTTTGGTTTTTGACGTCATCATGCAATGGCTGTATTGTGACAAGAGTTGAATTCCCATCTTAGAGATCTGAGACTAATTACATTAC
Source organism: Paralvinella palmiformis (assembly GCA_025642065.1). Taxonomy (NCBI): domain Eukaryota; kingdom Metazoa; phylum Annelida; class Polychaeta; order Terebellida; family Alvinellidae; genus Paralvinella; species Paralvinella palmiformis. The sequence continues at coordinate 517,399 of JAODUP010000157.1, forward strand.
CAACAGCAGCCGCAACAACAACAATAACAACAACGACGATAGTTACTATGTGGTATTAGATTTAACCGTGTTTCTCAAAGTGGAAGTCAGTCACCCCTCCCCCCCTCCAGTAGTTCGTGTAGGACAGTCAAGTTCTCAGTGATAGAGCTATAAACATAAGCTTGTTTATGTAACTGTTTATTGTTATTATGTATATACCTTAACTAGGATTGTTAGCGTTAATAGACTTAATACCCACTAGTTGGCTGGCATTAGCTACATTAAATTAGAATTAGTCGACTTTGTTAGTGTCCGCTCATAATGGCAAGACAAAGGTATATATATATATATATATATATATATATATATATATATCACTCATTCTCTCTCTCTCTCTCTCTCTCTCTCTCTCTGTGTGTGTGTGTGTGTATTGTGTGTGTGTGTGTGTGTGTGTGTGTGTGTGTGTGTGTGTGTGTGTGTGTGTGTGTGTGTGTGTGTGTGTGTGTGTGTGTGTGTGTGTTTTTATGTTACATATAATAAAGGCGTGGGCTCAGGTTTTCGTGATGTTTATAATTCTTACAGAATTATGATCAAACGACTACTACCTAAATAGAAAACAAATTTTATATATTAGTACATATATAACGCAGCTATAACAGGAAATAAAGCATATATATCAGTACATATAATATCTATTATGATAATAATTATAATACCTCCGACAATAACAGAAATAATAGTATTTTCCTCAAAATAGACGACTAGTTTCGGTTATAAGAAACCTTTATCAAGTGCATGTGTCTAAAGTATTTACTTAGCCAGCAATATTTATACCAGAATTTCCTAGCTAGTTTTGAATTTCAAACCAGAATCTAGAAACTGTTAACCTTTGTAGCCTTTGTCTAGAACGAAGCGCTGTTACTATAATCAAAACAACTGTTTTGAATAGAGTAATTGAAAATAAACCAACTTTCCAATTTTTCTTTCATAGCTGTAAAGATACCAAAACACACATATTAATAGTAATTAACTGTGTGTACTGAAATCTGACTGCTGTCAGTAATGAATGGTTGTTGTTGCTTCGGTTGAGATCTACTTCAGGAAAAGTTGTTTTACTGGAGATGTGTTAAAAGAGAAAACCTATTCAGAGCTCCAGGAGACATTGTTAAATATAACGTTTTCCTACATTTTACTAGAAACCAAGGAACCAGCTAGATTTTTGTGTTTAGAATAAGCTGTGATAATTCTATATTCATAATCATTCAACACTTCTTTCTGTTGGAGAATTTTATAATGTTTTTTAATTATTCTTGCTGCTATGTTAGCCGTTTTTGAAAATGGTACCACAAATGGGACAACGTCCTCATTTTGTATAGGTTTTATAACATCTTCATATCTTTTCTTATTAAGACCTCCCGGTTCTAATGTACCTAGGGTATCTATCCAAAATGTTTCCCGAATTAATCTATTTATCTTGTCTTGAGTGTATGAACCTGTAGTAGGTAACTGCTCAATCGGAATTAAATCATAATCTTCTAGAGATGGTTCGGGCAAGTCTTTATTTATCCGTGTATGTTCTAGAAGATGGGTGAATAACGCAGAAGACATCACTTTTGAATTAATCGCAAATCTGTGGCCATTCATTCTAACACGAAGTTCGCCATTACTCTCGCCTACATACTGTTTAGAGCAACGTAAACATTCACAGATATATATTATGTTAGATGAGCTACAGTTTAAATTGCCTATTATTCCATGTGTTTTATTGGTAACTGTACTTGTGATATTGTGACAAGAACACAATATCTCGCATGATCTATATCTGCTAATCCCACATGGGTTTGAACACCACTGACTATTTGTAGGATTAGTCGGATTAATACGACGTTCTTGTATTTGTAGTTCACGGACAGTTTTATTTTTAATATGGCGTAGCCATCTTTTTGAATAATTCCTTTTGCATAATGAATGAGACAATATCTGCCATGCTTCATCAAAATCTGTAATTTTTTAACAAATCCTAAAAAACGTGAGATCTGAGACTTCAGGATTCCTTGAAAGGTATGTTTAGGGTGAAAGGAATCCTTATGCAAGAGTTGATGAGTATCTGTCGGTTTAAAGAAGACCTTTGTTAATAATCCATTTTCATTTTCTGGATCTTTAAAATGGTTGATCAAAATCATTTCTGCTTATTTAATGTAGCTTTAAATCTAATCGGTGGTTCGTGATTATTTAAACTATCCAAAAATCCATAAAAAGCCTTTTTTCCGTGGGGCCACACAATAAATATGTCATCTAAATAACGATAGTATGTATGTGGTTTTAAAGCTGCTTTATATAAGGCCTCCTTCTCAAATTTAGCCATGTATATGTCGGCATAATGAGGAGCCCAATCCCGGCCCATTGAAGTGCCAGTGGCCTGAATATACCATTGCCCGTTAAAGAGAAAATCGTTATTTTTTAATGATAATTCAAGGAGTTGCATTATACCGTCATATAAGGGCCCTCGAAATTGAAGTGCTTCACTCACTGCATTAAGCCCTTTAGCATGGTCAATATTTGTATACATGCTCTCAACATCTAATGTTATAAGCAAGCATCCATCAGGTATGACTAGCTTTAAAATCGTAGGTATTTTTTATATAAGAAGGATGCTTCATTGCAGGTGGTTTAAGAATACTGTCGATGAAACTTGCAACATTTTTAGATTCACTATTACAGTCAGATACTATAGGTCTACCAGGTGGCATCTTATCTGGAAAAGTCCAACTGTTAAATGCCTTATGAATTTTAGGAAGCATATAGAATCGCCGAGGCCTTGGATTAATTGGCGGTAATAAAAATTGCAATTGTTTATCTGTGATAACACCAGAATTTCTTAGCCTATTTAATATTTCTGCAACCTTTACTGATGTTTGGGGAAATAAAGGAGTTTTAATTGTTTTGTAGTGGTGAGTATTATTTAGTTGTCGATAACCTTCAGCTAAATAATACTTTTTATCCATTATCACTGTTGCTGAACCTTTGTCTGCTTTTTTAAATACTAAACTCTTATTTTTGCGGATATTTCTGAGGGCTAATGATTCCGACTGGTCTATATTATTTTTTCCTTCAGAATTTGGGTTTAAACTTTTTATTTCTGATGTGAAGTTTGAAATACACTGAAGAAGATCTGGGTCTATTACTTTATCAGTTGGGATCCAGTTGGATTTCGACACAAACGTCTTACTGTTTTTAATATAGTTGTTACGGCAACATCTAAAAAAATATTTAATTTTTAATCTTCTACCCAAGTTAAAAACTGCATTTGTGATTGCTGTTTTATCAATATCAGGGGTAGGGACAAATGACAAACCTTTGCTTATTAAATTAATCTCCTTTTCCGAAAGCATATAAGAAGAAAGATTAATTATATTACGATTTGTGGTAGAACAGGGGTCAAATTGACCTTCTGGTTCATTTAGTTTAAATAACTTAACCAGTGACGTAACATAGCATTGGCCGTGTCTTCATTCCATTCATTATTATGAATATCACTGGAAGAAGTCTGGAAGACCTTCTCATCTAATTTGGGTATAATGTTGACTTCTTTATATTGAGTCATTGATTTATTTATCCTATTTAAATTTGAATGTTCTGCTTGTGGAAGCAGAGAGGAATAATTAATTTCCGTTAAATATATTTTAATCGTTGGAAATCTCGCTCGTACCCACGTCATCATTGTCATTAAATTCCGACATGATGTTTTCACAGGGTCCGAGCTTTTATCATGTAAACCAACGTTAAAAATAATGAATTTAGGTACCTTTTTATTGGCTTTATCCTTCTTCAGCATATCCGTGAAGTGCTGGAAACGAGCTCCCGGAAAGCTTTCTATTTGTATATGTTCTTTTGGAGAGGATGTAATGGCTCCAAGTCCTCCAGTACCCATTATCAGGATGTCCCGCTCTATAACTGGCCACTTCCATTCACCTTTTTTCTGTCTGTGTGTTGTTACCACAGCGGGAAAAGACGATGTTGTCTTTCCCCCTCCCATTACATTTTTCCGTTTCCGTGGTGGAGGACAGGATGGAGACGTGTCCTCTACTGGTGACGATGGAGATGGGGGGCCTCTTTTGCGTGAATTCAGTCGAATCCTGCACCTCTTTGCACGCTGTGGTTTTGGTGTTTCTTTATTCAAAGGGGGAAATCTAATAGGAGACTAGAGAATCAACCGGCTTACCTATCTTCCACGGAGATTTAGCTTCCGGTGATTCTGCTGGAGACACATGCACTTGATAAAGGTTTCTTATAACCGAAACTAGTCGTGCTATTTTGGGCTGAGTGAAAATACTATTATTTCTGTTATTGTCGGAGGTATTATAATTATTATCATAATAGATATTATATGTACTGATATATATGCTTTATTTCCTGTTATAGCTGCGTTATATATGTACTAATATATAAAATTTGTTTTCTATTTAGGTAGTAGTCGTTTGATCATAATTCTGTAAGAATTATAAACATCACGAAAACCTGAGCCCACGCCTTTATTATATGTAACATAAAACACACACACACACACACACACACACATATATATATATATATATATATATATATATATATATATATATATATATATATATATATATGTTTTTAGGTTGTTCTCTACTTACGTTGCTGTTCTAGAGATGCTATATTAATGTCTAATGCCTTTGTTTCCTTCACAAAATCTACCGCGATTGGATACATTTTTTGTAGATGCTGGTTACGATGTTATTGTCATCTAACACCTTGTACACCATCCTCAGACTCACATCAGAGGCCTCTGTAAAATATTAATATTATAATAATTATCTATGTGTAGGGAGGCGTGGCAAGTACGCGATTCTCCGCGTCTATGCGCGCGCGAAGGTGCATAGAAATGTGTATCCCGAGATCCTGTGTTTAATGCGCATGCGCGTACCGGTTACTAGTTAGCGCACAACCCGCAGCAAATGTACCGATTGACCGCGTTTTATTTGGATAATTACCGACGATGTCGCAGAGTATCGCGTTAACGTGACGTGTATCTTCCATATTAATCCCTGTCCACGCGGAGACTTTCATTGTCAGCCTCTTGAAAAGTAAACATGGAACAACAATCAAACGGTTAGGAAACGTATGCCGCAGATTGACGCATTAAATATGGTTTAGAATGGCAGCTTTTGTTGGATAATATCAACCAGTTGAACGGATACTAACGGGAGGTGCTGATAATATCCAGCTCCACGTCAAATCCTGGAATCTCCGGCATCTCTCTTGTAGGCTTCCCCTGATCGGAGCGTTTATTCTGGAGACTATTTCTTAATGGGAAAAGGAATCAAGTCGGTTAACATATGACACATCTATATTGAAAATTTTAAATCCGTCCTAAAACACACCTCTTCAAGGTTGCTTTCACAGATAAAATATAATTCTCTTTTAAATTTAGATCTATTATAGGGTTTATAAAGACATATTATTTGGGGTATTATTATATTACATATTATTTGTACAGCGCCGTTTAATGGCTCCTGCTAGTAAGGGGGGGGGCTTTATTAAATATACATTATTATTATTATTATTATTATTATTATTATTATTATTATTATTATTAGTTAACGGTTCATTAATTCTGACCGAGAAGAGAAGAATAACGTCAACATAATAATATGTTCAGCATCTGTGCCTTTGTTAGGCCGCTAATGAGTAATGACGCAAAAGGAAGCCGAAAATGAGACAGGATGTTCACCTGTCTGACGTACCTGCCATGTAGCGCAAACCCTCCGGATCCATGGATAGAAGGCCTATAGATTTTAGCGTTTCGAATCTATTATTGCTCTTGTTGGTATAAGCTATGGCATAGGCGTAGTTGACCAGGTTGTAGTCGTAAAGCAGCCTGAACTGGCGATAGTTAAAGTCGTTCAGATGGCCGAGTATCGTCTTTAGTTGTTCAACGCAAAATGACCCTGAAAAGACAATCCCGTTCTGGTCGTATACGCTACCATAAAGCACGCCATCTTAAACACACTAGAATATTGATCAATTTGTATACGTCATTGCCATTCAGCACCGGACATTAGTAAGTAACGGGAGTCATCGTCGTATAATATTACGTGATATGTCATCGGTGATATCGTATCAAACTGCATCATATGATGTCCTACGCTGTAGCATTATATCGGCTGATGTGGAAATAACATTCGAGCGATGGTGATGAGCTTGCAGATCTCCCAACGTTTTATTTTATAAATGCAAAAGATCTTCTCCTTAATACCCAAAAAAACAACAACTGAACAGCAGAAGATGTTGTGCTTGAAAAACAAATTTCCAGTTTTAGACCTTCCAATATTTTCTTCCTACGGAAAACAATCGACAGAACATTGTTACAGATAACTTTAAAAAAAACAAGCAAATATGCAGTTCTGCAATGTTCCCAACGTACAGCCGTCGTGTTGTAGATGCGTGTAGCGTGCTTGCCACTGGCAATCAAATTCCTTTTTTTGACGTCGGGTGGCGCTTCGACCACAGGTCAAGTCCGTAAAAGCAGAAGGTTTTCCAGAAAACAATACCAAGGAAACGTGGAAGGTTTGAGCTTGTGGATTCAAAACACAATCTGGTGACATTTATCTGATAATAGATAATTATTTCAGGACGTTTATCAAAGATTCAAACCCATCAAAGAGCGTTTATTAAAAACAAAATGGTTAAGACTGTAATATTCTAAACCGTTACAGATCTGTTTCAATTTTGCATTTTTATCTAAAGTTATAAAAAGGCTGTCTAAATAAATATGTATTCAATAATAAAGTTAACGAATCATGACAGTTGGCGTATAGATGTTATCACAACATCAAGATATCCTTGGTTCAGGTCAAAATTCTATTATGGCGTTAATTAATCAGTATCTTCTGTACACGCGCCCTCGTGGGATCATTTTGTAGCAATAAGGCGTTAAATATAATTTATATCGCGATGAAGAACCGCTGTTTATATTAGTAGATCCTGACAATTTCTTCGCGTAGTTCGAAAATTAAGAACACTGTATCGTCTACGGATGATTGGAACTATCTTAAAATTATATGCTGATAAACATCTTTATTTGTTTATTTGTTAAATCCCTAATAAACCAAAATTATATATTTATGAATTGTGAGGTTATAACTGACAAATGCATTAATTTGAATGAACTTGTCGCATCAGTATGCTGAGCTGCCCACTACTACCTTAAAGGAACAGTTCACCTTAATTTAAAATGTTCAAGACTAATACAGTTATGTTCACAAATATGATAATTGATGTAAAATGTGAAACGATCAACCACATATTAAATAATCCAGTTCAAAGTGCTGGTTAATCGACTATTAAAGGCTTGTTCTTGCCGCATTTTGAAGTTAGACGCAGACCGGAAACTCTTGAAGGCTGAAGCCTCTATATCCAATTTAAAAGCATGTAAACAAGTGTTAGCCAAGAATAATTCCAGCACAAAATGTAGTAATCTCGATAAATTTACATCAAGGCTGACATTCAGCGATATCAATTTGAGCCAGAAGAACCATTACAAGATAAAAATGATCCTGATTGTTTAGAATAAAAAGGGGAATCGTCGAAGAAGGCGCGAGCAGAATCGGGAACACTAACTGGTGTCTATCTGAAGTCTGCGTATTCCTGGTCCAGATGTCGTCAGAGCACTTGACTTTTCTCCTTCCCGCCTTCGAATCTGGCATCCGCTGCAGCCGTAATGGAGACCTTCCAGTAATTTCGATTATTTCCTTAAATTGTAACCACCAACATTGTGATCTGATATATGATCATATCAACTCCATTCTACAAAAGGTACATCGGGTACATGCTAGACAGAATATCTAAGTTCAATATTTTACTAACAACAAATGAATACAATGGCATCTGAGTACCTTTATGAAAGGCATCCTTAAAATTCAGGTCATCCAGTCAGATGCTATTGCAATTACCCCTGTCTCCCTCATATACCGATTGTCTGTTTAACATAACAACCTGCACTCTGCGTAACGGGTGGCTGTGGGATATTAGAAATGCGTCATCTCTTGCAAAGTTTAAATATGTTGAAAACAAAATCTCTTTAATGTTGCTTTCAAGGGTAATTAATTTTCATAGTTAAAATATCCTATTAAGTTTTATATAAATCTTATTTGGGGTGTCCTTGTTCAACGTCTTTGAATGGCTGTTGCTATTGAACAATCTTCGATGTATAAACGACATTTTATGTTTTTCAATCCACTGAAAGCACCTTTCGTGAACAGCATTTCTGACAAAATCATCCAAAATCTGATGACAATATCACAATTTAAAAAACTAAACTTTTAGTTGGATGACAGGCAAATGTAAAGATGGATGGTATACATAATCTACAGTTTAACAAAGTGCATATGATTACAATCATCATACTGAAGAATGCCCGTTAAAGTTTCTGCTGATAATTATATTATTGTGTTGCAAACTGGGGACAAGAATATCGCGTAGCCTATAAATAAATGCCATTTTAAATATAAACGACTAGACATTTATATAAAAATGAAACACTTACGCCCGATGCTACAAGCGAAGTGTTCCAAGGCTTGCTTGTCGTTTATAACATCGAAACCGAAACTCATCTTTCCCAGTTCGATGGCTGTTTGGCGACCAAAACCAGTTGAGTTGAAGTAAACTCTTAGCAAAGAACGGATCGCGTCTGCCAGTTCCTTACAGTGACTTATATCAGGTAATTCGTAAGAAGAGTCAATTACTGACTTCTTCGGGTATACGAACAGGCCTTTTTCCTTTGAATAGCCACCTGGAAATATGAGCATATTATAGTTTATGGAGGTATATAAAGGATATGACAACTTAGCAATCATTGTCATCAGGAAATCATAAAAATAAATCAATTGGATCTAACGAACAATGTTTATATCATAATAAGCATTTCACTACCTAAGATAGTCTTATTCGGCCTTTATATATATATATATATATATGTGTGTGTGTGTGTGTGTGTGTGTGTGTTTTAGCTGTGTATAATAAGGCACAGGCACAGATAATCTCGAACCGTGAATTCAAACTCTGGACGTTTCTTCAGGGGACTGAATCCAGGTAGGACTTGCCTTACTTTAGAATACAGTAATGTCTCACCAGTCTCTCTCTCTCTCTCTCTCTGTGTGTGTGTGTGTGTGTGTGTGTGTGTGTGTTTTATAAAGATAGTTAAGGCGCTGGCACAGGTGTTATACTTTCATTCAAGCAACAATTAACTCCAAACTGATTTTAAAAAAAAATTAATTGTAAATTAATTTGTGGACCGGTAAAATTAGAAGAAAAATTAAAAGAAAAAAGAAAATTTCTAAAATAATCCAAAGAAGATAATCTAAATATAAAAAAAAAGAAGAAACTATGATTAAAACAAACCAGGCTTTGTAGAACACTACGGCCAAGAAAGATTAAACCTAAAATGGAGAAATAAAAAATTATTAATGAGTATGAATAATGTGTGAATAATATAAGCATAAATCAGAATAAATTCAGATTAATACTAATAGCAGCGATATAACGCGCAGCAATAGCAACGACCGGTTTCGACCTATTCGAAGTCTTCATCAGGTTGCATAGAATGTCTAACGTTACCATATTGCTCAGTTTATATGCACAATTTTCAATAGGAAGCCACGCGCTTAATCCTTTAGTTCTTTTAACAAAAGGATGGGTGCTATTTTAATCTCGTTGTTCTATTTGTGAACTTCGTAACCCGGTGTTTTGAAAACATCCCAACGATAATTGAATAGAATTTATGTATTTGTACAGGGTGTGAAAGTGCCCAACATAATAAGAGAAAATAAACCTAAATGTACTTCAAATGAATTAGTCGTAGCTTCCCATTTGACCAATTGATATATAGATATCTCATTGCTTTACAAACATAGTAACGGTGGGTTAAGGATTTTGTGTTTCGGGCGATTGACGCTTTACTGGAGTAGTTGTGTTTGTGATTAACTTTTTCAGAGCTTCAGGGACATTCTATTTATTTTAAGGTATTTATTTCAACTTACTTGACACTAAATAACCCGAGGCTTTATACTTAGTGTATGTGTGATGATACTATGTTGATAGTGTTCTAAATAACTCTTCGGTTGAGGTATAGTATTTCAAAATGTTTATTTATTATTCATGAGAAGCCATATTGCTGTTCTAGAAAACGGCATTATTAGAGCTACAGTATCACCTTTTTCAGCCGATTCTAATATATCTTCCGAACGTTTTTTATTTAACCTTCTTGGTTCTATGATCCCAGTATATCAATCCAAAAAGTTTCTCGTTTTAGATCTATTAATTCGGTCTGCCAATCAGAACCTGAGCTGTGTATTTGTTCAATCCCGGTATTAAAATATAATCACCAGAGATGGACAGTTGTAATCAGGCAGAGAAGAGTTATCTGCGTGTACTTTTAAATGTGTATATGAAGAAAGTCGATGTTTCTTTCAATTTGTAAATCTGTGGCCATTAGCTGTTAGTGAAGAGATGTACTAGTTTCGCCAACATATTTTTTGGAGTAGCACTGATAAGCATAAATAACATTTGAAAAAGCTCTATATCTCCCATTATTCCAAATGTTTTTTGGGTGACAGTACCTCGTAATATTTGAGCAATCACTTGTTAATTGACACGTCGCCAGCTAATAATGTTGCGTGGTTTTGAATCCAACGGCTGTTAGTTGGAATGCCAGTATTTGACCGACGTTGTTTTATTTGCAATTCTCTAACAGTTTTGCTAATACCCGCATCCACCTTTTTAGAATAATTTATTTACACAAGGCTTGTCACCCTTTTATCAAAGTCTTTTTCACGTTAGAACATATTCTAAAAAAATCGTATAATTTGCGATCTTAATAAACCTTTAAAGGTATGTTTGGGATGAAAAGAATGTTTGTGCAACATCTGATGAATATCAGTTGGTTTAAAAAATACCTTGGTCAATAAGGTATTATTGTTTTTAGGGTCTTTGAATACAGTGGTATCTAAATAATTGACCGAATCAATACAGATAGAAGATTTAAATTTAATGGGTGGTTCATGTGTATTAAAAATATTTAGAAACTCAGAGAACGCATCCTTGCCATGTGGCCCTATTATGAAAATATCATCCAAATACCGGAAGTAGGTATGAGGTTTTAATGGACATTTAAGTAGTGCCTCTTTCTCAAATTTTGCCATGTAAATATCGGCGTAGTGTGGTGCCCAATCCTTACCCATAAAAGTGCCTACTTTTTGGATGAACCATTCATCATTAAACAAAAAGTCATTACTCTTCAAAGATAATTCTAAAAGTTCTATAATTGGATCATCATATATGGGATAATTTCTCATTACGTCCCTTACCGCTTGCAACCCCTTGGTGTGATCTATATTAGTATACATACTTTCAACATCTAAAGTTATAAGCAAGCAATTATCAGGCAAACTTAATGCTTTAATTTTTTCTACAAAATCGTATGTGTTTTTTATATAAGAAGGGTGATCCATAGCAAATCGTTTTAAGTGGCTATCTATGAAAGATGATACATTTTTTGATTCACTATTACAATCAGACACTATTGGCCTTCCTGGGGGCGTTACGTTTGGTATTGTCCAACAACTGTCCTCTTTGTGAATTTTAGGGAGCATATAAAATATCGAGGTCTTGGCTCCTGGTGAGGTGAAAGGAAATTAAATTGTTTTTAAATTGCCCGCAGATTTAAGTTTATTTTAAAATACCAGTTATTTTAATCGCCGTTCTGGGGTATATAGGCTCAGGCTTTTTCGTAATGATTATAATTATTTAATTGACGGTAGCCTTCAGTAATATAATTCTTTTTGTCCATTATTACAACTACCGAACCTTTATCAGCTTTTTTAATTACTATATCTTTATTTTTTACGTAAGTTGTTTAGTGTTAATTGTTCTTCAATTGTTAAATTAGTTTTTTTCCCGTAGGACATTTAGTTCATCTATTTCTTTTGTAAAGTTATTTATGCATTCTATTAAATCGGGATCAGTTCCCTTGTCAGGTGGAACCCAGTTAGACTTAGATATAAACTTTTCTGTGGTTTATTAAAATTGTTACGTTCATGGCAAAAGAAATATTTTTATTTTCAGTTTCCTCCCGAAATCCTTAGTTGCTTCCAAAATGGGTGCTTTAGAAATCTTAGGGGTTTGAACGAATGTTAGTCCCTTACTTAGTAAGTTTGTTTCTAATGTCGTCAAAACGTGACTTGAAAGATTTAAAATGTTATTAATTATTTTATAACAGGGGTAAGTTTGACCCTCTGAAGACCTTAGTTTAAAAAATCTAACCAGTGGTGAACCATTGAATTTGCCGTGTCTTCTTTCCATAGAATTCCCATTACACTATTAGAATCAATTTTGAATTTCTGAGTACCCAGCTTGGGTATGACCGTAGCCCATTCACAATGACCCATAGAAATTCTTTTTAAACAGTTCAATGCACGTATCACATGAGCTGTGTATGTTGAGAGTAATACTTTTACAACAGGTACAGCAAATCCCGCAAGGCTTACAAGGAGAAAAACAGTAATTTATTAACAACTACTTTGAAAACAGATTGAAAAATGGTCAGAAATCCTGGTTAGGTTACTGAAAAGGACCAAACACTGTATATATTGTTTTATTTGCAAAGTCTCTTTGAAATGCCTAACGTCACCTGCAGCAGGTGGGTTTTCTGACTAGGTGAATGTGCTCAGAATTCTGGAGAATCGTGAAGACAGCATGGAACATAACAATGCGATATTGTGTTGGATAAAAAGAAAGTCAAACACACATACACGGTGGATTAGCAACTTCAGGAACAGATGAGAAAAACCCCATAAATACTATTTTGAAGTATGGAAAAGAGTTGTAGCTGTTGTGAAGTTTTATAGGTCATGAGAAGAGGTAGAGGTCACCAAATGATGGAGATTTCATGTGGGCCATTGAATTTATTGCAGAGTTCGACCCATTTGTACATAAACATTTCGAGAAATGCAATAAAGAAAAGATAAATATTACTCACCGATCCCAAACCATGTATGAAGAATTGGTAGGAATTATGGGAAAATATATGCATCAAATCAACAACCTAGACACCAAATACTATTCTAGTATAGTTGACTCTGTGGCTGACGTGACACATGTTAATCATCTGATAATTGTGGTTCGATATTGTTATAATGGAGAATTAATCTAGTGAGATATTTGTAACATTATTACCAATAGAAAACCATTTATCAACGAAATATAACGCATCCCGGTGAAGAAATATTTCATTTGAAACTTTTCCGTGGTCAGTCGTACGATAATGAATCTCATTATGAAGCAGTATGGGCAATCCAAAAGAGATATACAGGTACTTCAGAACTCTCAAGCATAGTTTTGAATATGCAGAAGAAAATGCTGAATATAAACAAGAAACGAATGTCGAGGGGATTACAGATTATGAACCAGAAGCACTACACTTGTGTGAAGCTATCACTCGAAGTTATTCTCATCCTTCCAAACATATTGCTACAAAGAAAGTTTCAAATAGAACAAGGACAGGACTTCTTTGAGAGGAACGGACAAATTTAGAATACAAATTCTAATTCTAAATCAACAATTCTGTTATTGCTGTGTTCTGTTGTTGTTGTTGTTGTTGTTGTTGTTGTTGGTAAAATATTGGTGTAATGTTGTATCTGGCAGCCAGGCTGGTTGATGATGGTGATTGATGTTTTACGGCCACTTTTGGGCACAAGGTAGGCTAAATGGGCCGACCGACCTCCAAAGGTAATGAGACGCAGTGAAAGACGAAACAACCTTCAGATATGCCCACGCCGGGATTCGAACACCGGTGGTAGTGATCTGTGGTTTTATGGAAATTTTGAATAACGAACGCATTAGGGTTTCAAAAGAAGGATTTTTAAATAAAGTTAAATCGGCGTTGGTTGATTTGTATATAAAACACTGGTATGTGGCAATAGCCCAACAAGCTATATGTTGTACTACGAGTCCTACGTTCTAACTAACTGCGCTATCACGACTCGACAGTTAGACAGAAAAGTAATTTAAATCGCTAAAATATGAACCTTAAAATATATTATTGTTATTTATTTTTACAGCTTATTATGTATGCAATATGTATACCCTCGTCTTGTCTTCTGTTTATGTTGTATGCAATTAATAATTCGTTGTCCTCTTCTCGCCCAGTCAGCAGTTTCTGTTGATATTTACTTTTAACTGGGTACACATCCAGGCCAAAATGCCACGAGGGCGCCTCCGTGGTCTAGTTGGTAGCGCGTTGAACCACAGATCACTACCACCTGAGTTCGAATCTCACACTGGGTATATATGAAAGGTTGTTTCATCTTTATCTTCTCTTCATTACCTTTGGAAGTCGTTTGACCCATTTAGCCTACCACGTGCACAAAAGTGGCTGTAAAACACCAATCATCATCATCCATCTAATTGGTCAGATCCAGACATAGGCATTTACTCAAACAAGCACAATAACCGCACCACCTCTAACGCTGTCGTGCTCAGTGTATTTTTACCCCTGTTCAAATGATTGAACAGATCTCATAAATATATATATATACATTGCTTAATGATTTATATTATTATCAATATATTATATGCGTGCTATGTGTGTAGAAATAAATTAGATTCACCAATGTATATGTGTGTTTGTTCAGTTAGGTTTTTTATATTTACATCGGGGCGACAGGGTTTGCCGGATGGCTCTACCCAGTGTCTCGGTGTCATTCATTCGTGACAGACGGTGTACTTTTTCCCTGTTTGTCATGAGTAAGTCATATCGGATTATAATGCGTATGCTGAATGAATGGAACGGGATTCCTCCTCTTATTATGCTATAATAGTCGTCGGTACCTAGGACTAAATAAATACAATAAAATACAACAAAAATACAATAAGTGCAATACAACATAAACGCGAACTGGGCGTATTATGTTTACGATTATAATTATATTAATTATAATTGTAATCGTTTAATACTGATAATATATAGCAGTCGTAATTGCACAAATGAAACCTTGAAACGCGATTGGCATTCACTCGGATAGCAATAATATAACCACTAGTAGAGTAGACATTTATAGAAGTGACAATTGAAAAACACATGAAATTGTCCAATAATAATAAACGCGTGAAATTGTCCAATAACAATAATAAACGTGAGAAATTGGTCAATAATAATAAATGCGTAAAATTGTCCAATAATAATACTAAACGCGTGAACTTGCTCAATAATAATAAACGTGTGAAGTTGTCCAATAATAATAAACGCGTGAAATTGCTCAATAATATTAAACGCGTGAAATTGTCCAATAATATAATAAACGCGTGAAATTGCTCAATGATAATAAACGCGTGAATTAGAAAATTTACGCGACGCATGCGCAGTCCGTGATCAAAACGACTACTGTGTTTTCAGGGTCAGTGAAGCCGCATACATAGTGTAGCATTGAACAGGGTGTATAATTGTAGGGAAATTTACGTTTTGGGGGATTCCGAGAAATAAATCGATCTACAAGATCTTGTAGCAGTTTAATATTTATTAAATATAACGGAGACATCTCCTTTGCTAATAGGTAGGATTATTTGTATGGGGAAAGTCAACTTTCATCATTCGAGACGATTGAAGCCGGGAAGTAATGATTGTCGGACTGCAAGTCAGATGTTATGGCAACCAACTCTAAATATTAGGAAAATTTGATTATCTTAAATATTTGAGTTTCAATATAAGTCTCTTTTTATAACAAAATAACAAAAATGTCGTTGTCTAAAACAGTTTTATTCAGACCTTCAAAATGGCTAATGCGTGACCATTATTTTTTTCAACGGCCGTCTGAGTTACAACATTTCACTCACACACTATGGTACTAAATATTACATATTAAAATTAACGGATAGTTAATTTGAAACTACAGTTATGTATGCAATCAAATGTAAAGTTGACAGCTTCATTTCGCCAAAAATATGGCATGTTGTTGACAATACATCATTAAGTTGGGAACTGTAATAGACATGTTATCAATATATGAAACATGTTATGATCCCCGTGATCTCGCAATTGGTAAAAGAATATTTTGATCAGATAGTTCAACAAGACAACTATTTTCTACCAATGATACAGCACATTGATACCAAACCTTGTAGCGAGCCCGGTGAAACGCGATCCGCAAATGGACTTTCGGTAGATGGCGCAGTCGTCGCGGAAATCACATAGCCGTCATCAGATGCTGATAGGAAGTATATATTCGAATGCATGGGAAATATATATTTGATACACTTATAACATTCTACAAAAACTACGAATAAGCCAAGATAAATATTAACATCAACAGACGTTTATTTTAATCATTGAAACCTAAGTCATAACGGTAAAATATCAGAGATTAGATTCAAGTAAACAAATCCGTAAGTAATTAAAATAAGCTGTGAATAGAAATTCCTAAGTAATAAGCCACCCCCCCTACCGCTTCCTGCATGACGTTTCCATACGAAAATATATTCTATTCTTATCAAGATCTGAAAAAGCTGGTATTCGAATGAAAATCATGACGTTTTAGTGTAGTACCTGTTGCAAAATTACTCTCATATCATAACGTTTGATCAAAACACAAACGACAAATCATTTCTAGAAATCTAAATATACTGTATTATACATTAAATTGGTGTTTACTGCGTTTATCGTGCCGTTATCAGTATACGGGAACCATTTAGCGAAGACTAGGTCAGGTAGTGCAAAGGAGCGATTAATCAAACGTTATTATAGATATTTATGAAACGATGTCATACATTTGTTGATATCAATTTCCATAGTTACCCTTCGGGGAAAATTAATGCAAAGGTGATGCCTCCAATTAATTATACTTCCGTATAAATTGATTGTTCAGTGGGGATGAAATATCTCTCTCTATCTTTGTGTGTGTGTGTGTGTGTGCGTGTACGTGTACGTGTACGCATGTGTGTGTGTTTTAGCCACTGTCTCAGAATATCAACACCTATACATTCTTTAAACGTTGTACCTCCGTTGATCTATACATAATTAAATCAATAGTTAGTTCCATTTAAGCATACAAAAACGTACGCTTCCACACCTATACAAGATGATTGACGTTTTACGGCCACTTTTGTGTACGTGGTAGGCTAAATGGGCCGAGCGACCCTCAAAGGTAATGAAGCGAAGTTAAAAACTAAACGCCCTTCAGATATGCCCACGCCGTGGTTCGAACACGAGTGGTAGTGATCTGTGGTCCAACACGCTACCGCTAGACCACGGAGGCACCAACATCTATACATACGTAGATCTATATATGTCTGGGCTACTCATCAGCCTGCGGGCCTAAGCTAATCATGTTTTCGTATGTGACAAATATGTCACACCCTCAGGGAAGTACTCGTAAGTAGGCTACGCACAAAGCGAAAGCAAATAAAACACCATTTGACACGACAGCTCGCAGTTAATAACACGCGCATGTTTTTCAATAGTAGGTTAGCACATATACGAGATACATACTTTCACACCACAGATTACATTCAACAATAATTTGCTGTGGCTCAAAGATAACCTATACATAAGGACGTTTTGATACTACCACAGATGCTGATATCGGCTCTATTCTGGGTTCGAATAGCGAAACAAATCCTACCTATATCAACCATACAGATAGATGTCCTATAGGTTCGGTATCGCTAAGTTGTTGTTTGGTCAGGGTGACTACTATGGGCTGCCAGTGCACCAACCAAAATGACAGTTTCAGTTGAGCACATGACAAAATTGTGTTGTGTACGCTATCTATATATGGAAGCAGCAAAGTGACTAATCTAAAAAAATAAAGTAGCATTAGATTAAAAAAATATGGATTATTACTGGGCTAGAACGAAATATCGTCTCAAACCTGAGTAAATATTATGATTTACTCAAACCTAACAGCTAATCTTATATGTGTGTATATATATATATATATATATATATATATATATATATATATATATATATATATATATATATATATATATATATATATATATGAATGAATGACACGGATATTCTGTGATTCAAAATATTGTTTGCATATCTTTAGCAAAACAGCGTCGTGAAGGAAGATGAAGGTGACCCGTTTTGATGGATCACGGGGCATTATGTATTTCGACTTGGCGTTCGGAAGTCTATTATCATCTGAGACAGGCTGTTCCGATGGCACAAAAGACGATATAGAGTAATCCACGCGACAAATAGATTGGACACATTTCTTCTGAGAGATCCCATGTCACGTGAGAGGACAAGCGGAAATGACGCCGAGTGCGAGTTGAATCGCCGTCAGGTGGCGCCGTATAGAAACGATCCGGGCGTTTCTATGAATTGGGCACACACACAGGCACACGCACACGCACACATACACTCACAGACACACAGAGGCATTCGGAATTGGCATAACAACGCAAGTAGAACCGACAGGTTTAGTGGTCCTTTGAGTGGCGGCAAGTGGGTTTTGACACTCGGTTGAGATCAGGTTGAGGTTAGGTTGAGGTCAGGTTGAGGGGTTGAATCTGACCGACGGCTAGTCGGTGAGTAAATACAGATGATGATTGATGTTTTACGGCCACTTTTGTGCACACGGTAGGCTAAATGGGCCGAGCGACCTCCAAAGTTAATGTGAAGCGAAGTCAAAGATGAAACACCCTTCAGATATGCCCACGCCGAGATTCGAACACGGGTAGTAGTGATCTATGGTCCAGCACACTACCGCTAGACCAATGAGGCGCCAGGCTAAATACAGAAGTGATCACTAGTGATACTGTAGTCGATGTTTTGATTAGGACAGGACAATGACAACAAAATAATCTTTTCTTTGGTGCCATCATCGTAGAGTAAGGATGATAATGATAAGAAGAAAGTAGCAACCTTTTATGTTACTATGACGGGTCGGTCTGACGAACGCAACAACAACAACAACAACAACAACAACAACGGCTATTGCTTTGGGTGCTGTTCTAACTGTAACGATATATACTAGTAAATACTTGCATTACAGGTATTGTGGCTTACTACTACTACTACTACTACTACTACTATTACTACTACTATTACTACTACTACTACTACTACTACTACTACTACTGCTGCTACTACCACCACTACTAATATTATAACTACTACTACTACTACTACTACTACTACTAATAATAATAATATAATAATAATAGTAATACTAATATTACTACTACTACTACTATTACTACTACTACTACTACTACTACTATACTAATATTATATATAATAATAGTACTAATATTACTACTATTACTACTACTACTACTACACTAATAATAATAATAATAATAATAATAATAATAATAATAATATATATTACTACTACTACTACTACTACTACTAACTACATACATGACTAATGATAAAATAATACTAATAATATATACTACTATTACTACTATTACTACTACTACTACTACTACTACTACTACTATAATAATAATAATAATAATAATAATAATAATAATATATATTACTACTATTACTACTATTACTACTACTACTACTACTACTACTACTAATAATAATAATAATAATAATAATAATAATAATAATAATAATACTATTACTACTATTACTACTACTACTACTACTACTACTACTACTAACTAATAATAATAATAATAATAATAATAATAATAATAATAATAATAATAATAATAAAATACTATTACTACTATTACTACTACTACTACTACTACTATAATAATAATAATAATAATAATAATAATAATATGATAATAATAATAGTAGTAGTAGTAATACTAATATTACTACTATTACTACTACTACTACTACTAGTAATAACAACAATGACACAATATTTCCTACATAACGTCCAACTGTTTGGAAATCGATTATTCGAATTTGTATTTGGTCATAACTATTAAGAACAACTACATCCGTAACATTATAAAACTATCTCGATGTAGACAAATCACGGACTCAGAAGACTAGACACATTTCATTATCTGTAAGAAATAGCGTTAAAATTTATTTTAAAATAACTAAACTTGTCCAATTGGAATGGCTATAAACCCCGTTTTGAACGTGTCAATAAGAAGTAGGGCTTTAATCGTCTAGATAATACAGATAAGTGTCTATAGAAATGTATTACATGAATTTTAAAAATGTGTGTGCTGTGTAGATGTAAGGAAAGTGATTCGTCGAAACATCTCCATTTATTAGTAATAGTGGTCGCCATGGTGATAGTATATTATTAATTTATCAGCCTATACAATACGAACCTGTTGGAATTTTGTTGATCAGCTTTCACGGCATGTGTATTTATGACACATCTTACGAAATAAAATCAGACGGATGCATTTTAATTAAAAGCGATTTTCAGCTCGGTGCATTCTCGAGGTGCGTCTTAATAAGGCGAAACTTTTACATGCAGGTGTAAATACCTGGCTGTCTTCAGAAATGAAATTCATTGTGATATCACGTCATGTAAAACGGCCTCTTTGGCCATATAGGTAGAGCGTGAGACTATTTACCTAGGGCTATGGTCATTCTGCGCGGGAGGTCACGGGTTCGCGTCTCGACAGTGGCACTATAATACGAGGAGTTTTTCATCCAGCCAGGGAACTGGTAAGGTTTTCTTCACCGAACATGTCATATATTCTAAATTCTAAATTTATTTAGAATTAGTCTCCGTGGGGAAGCTGTAAATTACAGACCATTTGCGTCTCCTTCATTTCAGGTCACTAGCCACGTAAAAACTGCCATTCGGCCATTATTATTATTATTATTATTATTATTATATGTAAAACGGTTGTATTCCAGAAGTCAGGTGATAATCACTGACTGTAATAAATTCAGTTATCACATTCATGTCTTTGTCGTGTATAACATAATAACAATAACCGAAATGGCAGTTATTTTACGTGGCTTAGCTACCCCAAATGAGGGAGACGCATGTGGTTTGTAATTTACAGCTTCATCACGGGGTCTAATTCTAAATAAATTCAGAATTTACAATATATGGCATATTCGGTGGAGAAAAGCTTGGCAGTTACCTGGTTGGATAAAAAAAACACCTGCTACTATAATGCTACGGCCTGGATTCGATCCTCCGACCTCCCGCACAGCATGAACTTGAGTTAGGAAGTCCCACGCTCTTACTCATTAGGCCATAGAGGTGGTATTTATATTAGTTACATGGTATTTCTAGAGTTATTATCTAGGGCAGGTTAAAGGTCGTTGCAGTTGCTCTATGATAATGTATTTAGAAGAAGAAGAAAGAAAAAAAAACGTATTGACTTTACTGGCCGCCACGAAAATATCCCGAAGAGATCTGGATCAAGTATCTCCAACGGAATATAGATACTATAAAGATGAGGGGGGCTCCTTTTCTTAGTATTTAGATTAAATTAAATAAAAAGACACATAAAATTGCAAAGCGTAAGAATATACTTAAATGCAGATAAGGTAAGATAGTACTATTTGTATACGTATTTCACTTTACTTGTATTGATCATTCAAAGAATAGGGTACAAACAATTTAATAACGACTGTTCCATAATAATAATAATAATAATAATAATAATAATAATAATAATATTAATAATAATACAATAATAATAATAATAATAACCAATATATTTCTATTGTGCTAATATCATCGAAAAGAATTGAGCTCAGTGTCGTACCTAGTACAAGAATTGGGAAAACTGATAGTCCAGGTGGGCGCTTTGGACCACACACAGATCACTACCACCTGAGTACGAATCTCGTCTGGGGGCATATCTGAAGGTTGTTTCATCTTTGACTTCGCTTCATTACCTTTGGAGGTCGCTCGGCCCATCTAGCCTACTCTGTGCACAAAAGTGGCCGTAAAACATCAATCATCATCATCAATCATTCATCGTAGTGCGATGCAATGTTCACCAACAAATGTTCAGAGGGAGTGGAAACTTAGGAAGAGTAAATGTTTCGAAATAGCTCAGAGGATATTTCGTTACAATAGGAAATGTTGATTATTCTCATTTCCCGTATAGTAGAAGGTCGCGTCTTCCGGTGTACCCGTTTATCAGTTGTCTTTGAAGTAGTCCGGCACCTTACCTGCTGACTGTCGGCGTTGACATCAAATAAATTGTTCAGATACTCCCTCAGTGTCGGAATGTAGAATGTAGAATTTAAAAAATAATAATATTGAGATGTATTTACCACTGTTTGTATAATTATTGGCCTTGCTCGCATAATTTGCCGCATTATTAAGATCAATCAAATCCATCTCCAGCCCTTTGAAGTTGACACCTGTCCGTTTACAAAAATGTTCCATTTCGTATTTAAACGCATGAAAGATTCAAGATGAGCCTAAAAAGTATCAATTAAAATCAGCAAAGACTTAGATTACGAATAATATCATCGGAATAACTTTGAGGTTATTAAAAACTGATCAATATAATGTTCTAGGTTCAAATCTCAGTAGCAACTCGCACTTCGTGATAGTTTTTTATTTTTATTTCTGTAATTTATTATAATTATTAGTTAATAAGTAAATGAGTATATGCGAT
>JAODUP010000157.1:545000-555000 GCA_025642065.1 Paralvinella palmiformis
CTCTTCGCAGCACTCCAGATAGTTGTGGCGGCTCCACGGGTCGCAGGTGTCGCCCCAGCGGGCGCAGGCGTAGCCGTACGCGTCGGGAACCCACTGCCGCCTGCGAAGAGTAGAACCATTTTGACGTGTTGTTTGAGGACGAGAAGGAAGGCGGTGGTGGTGGTGGTGGTGGTGAAGCTATGGCGTGAAGATACGAAGCGGGCACGGGTTAGGCTGAGGCGCGTGAAGAACGGCGCGGCACAATGCGGGCGGACACGCGTGCGGGTCTAGCGATTAATGCTCTCCACAAAATGCGAGCGAAACAGCGACTACACAACGAGGAGCTGGCGAGCCAGAGGCCGTGCGTGCGCCGTGGGCGGGCCGCTGGCGGCTGGCCGGCGTTTTGCGGTGCATGCCACGTTAGACCACTATTTGCCACTAAACAGCCTCGACTTGCACCGGCAGTTGGTGTTCCACAAGTTACATTTGCACGTGTAATTTTCACAACAGGTCAGTCCGACTTTAGTGCTATCGGGCACACACCAATCATCCCATTTACCGCACAACGCCTGGATCCAGTTAGTCCTGAAGCCGACAGAGGGAGCGGTTTGGAGGAGAAAGCAGAGTAAAAAACAGATCAGAATGATATGAGACATGCTTCGTCATATGTCGAGGTTGGCTTTTTCATGCTCATGCTCAGAAATGAGAAAAAACAACAACATCATAACGTTAACGGAAGAAAAGCAAGTTTCGGGTGGTCAGTCATCTGCCAGTAAAACTACTTCAGACCTGGGATCTTACCGAAACACAGCTTAGGCATTAACATAAGAGTTCTACCATTCCGGATTAGTACTAAACATCGGTTATCACATCAAGATGTAAATAGTATGGAGTGATGCAGAATGAACAACAGTTAGCCAGGTAGTTTTATTAGCAGTCCAAAAGCGCAACTAACCTTGAGAATATTTCTCAAATATGATCACGTAATTATTTCGAAGACGATCGCTACGTGGCGCAAACGGTTTCGTTCGCTTGCGACCTATTATTTCAACCGGCGTCACATAATTAACGTCTAATTTCTCGGACACGACGCGCTGACTTGGCTCCAGTTCCGGTGCCCGGCTTGGCCAATCGGCGTCTTCTGGATATTCACGGCTCGTTTACATATTCACCGAGAAAGAGGGGACACCTCATCTGAAACACGTACCTTTTAACATCCTGGATGATCTCCAAAAGTCTCTGTTCGTCTGAAAATCTATTCCTTGAGGAACCTATAAATACAACAGAGATCGGGGGTAGACCACTTTGGGCGATAATGGATGATAAAAAGAGCGGCTTGCCACTCGGAAGACGCATGCGCCGAAGCGTTCGAGAGTCATTCGTTTGCGACATCGGCGGGTTGGGGTTGTGTGTGTGTGTGTGTGTGGAGGGGGGGTAATTTCTCTCGCGTTTTATGCGTTCGTCTACAGTTTGAGAAACATCAAGGAAACCAATCTAACTCGCCGAATCACTACATCTTCGGAAGGGCAACTGCCTTACGTAACGGAAGTTGTTACTCCGAACGGACGGAGGCCGGAAGTGCGCGCGCTGTCTAACCGCGGCATCGCACCGCAGGGTTAGCGTTTTTAAGTGAATAATACAAATCCGAAAATACTGTAGATCGCCAAATGTTGACGATCGTATTCAGTTGGCGAATTCGCCAATTTGGAAACGAGGCCAACATGTTTCGCTTTACAGTATAAAACGCCGCCATCTTGTCCAGATTATGAAATTCGCCAACTTAATACGTCGCCATCAATTGCCGATTTACAGTAGCTAGTTACTAATTATCGCTCGGCGTTAAAGAAGTTCCATGCGTCTTAATCTTGTTTCTCATATAGAGGTCCCGTCGTAATAGGACAATTAGTTGTCACGCCAAAAACAGCTCAATCCGTGGCCCAACTGGAGAAAATGCCGTTTTGAAAAGTTAAAGCGAAAAAAGGCAGAAGTGTACTTATTGACGTTCGAAAACGGGTGGGCACCTGTTCCAGCCAAAAGGCAGTATCGAGCGACGTAAAGGAAGCTGCTTGGGAATCCAACGTTAGGATTATAAGGCTTCCTTTCATTTTCTTTACTTGAAAACAGACAATGGCACGCGACGAGAAAGACTAATTCGGCTGTACAAATAGATGCACAGGGAGGACAAACAATCACGCTAAACCATATATACCTTCCAAGCTAATCACACACAGACACACACACACACACACACACCTACCACCATATATGGACATACTGACTTCTGTGTATAGACACACACCCAGAGTGACCGGGGAGAGAGATAGAGAGAGAATTAGTAAATGAGAGAGAGAGAGAGAGAGAGAGAGGAGAGAGAGGGAGAGAGAGAGAGAGAGAGAGAGAGAGAGAGGGTGTCCGACTCCTAAATAGAAAGGCTTTCAGACAGACAGCTGTAAACTTGCCCGACCTCATATACACGAACGCATGAGGAGATACATAATCCAGTAACTGGTAGCTAAAATAGCCCGAACATCCATTCTGAAAATGATGTCGACGAAATAATTATGCTACTCTGCCATAGCTGCCTTAACGCTACATGCCTGTCGTGACGTAACAACGGTTACTGTCGTTTACCACCCATTTGCTTACTTACTTTGGGGTCTCGTGTTCCAAGCGGTAAGTGGCTGAGCAAACTGGCATATCAACACTATGACGTAACTCATACAGACCGTCTTCATCGTGGTGGACATCTGCATATCAGAATATGTGGAATTAAACAATAATTAATATAATTAGCTAAAATAAGTGAATGACAACTTAATAAGCCATCGAAAAAAAAACCCATCACATTCATTATATTTGACATTAAAAACCAAGTATAAGACAATTGCTCGTCCTCGAAGCCATTATCGTGATACAGATAGGTGTCTTATTGTCATTATAAGCTGAAGACTTTGTCATTGAATAGTTGAGGATTTGTCAATTGGCTATTTTGTGTGGAAACGGGACAGAATAATAGGAATTTGGGCGGACATGGAATACAGAGAAATGAACAGGATCAGGCAGTATCGTGGACCAGCTGCAATGGTGTTGTTGAGTGAGTGAGTGAGTAAGTGAATGAGTGATTGGGTAAGTAAATGAGTGAGTGAGTAAGTGTGTGTATGAGGTATCTATTGTCTGAGTCTGGAGCATTTTTAGCCGTACCAACAACACGTGGAGTGACATACGGTAATAGATGTTTCAGAAAGACTGCTGCAACCTTATGGAATAATCTTCCAGTAACCATCAGAAAGTGCAAGACCCTTGATACCTTCAAAAAGAAGATAAAAACTAATCTTTTTGTTTCAGCTTTTCCTAGCTGAATATATTATGTATTTGGCTGGAAAGAATTATGTATTCTTAAAGATGTAAATCTGTTACATCCATAGAATTATTTATTGTAAAACGCCTTAGAGTAACCTTCTTACAGGTTATATAGGGCGCTGTATACAGTTTGTATATTATTATTATTATTATTATTATGAGTGAGTGAATCATTGGGTGAGTGAGTGAGTGAGTGAGTGAGTGAGTGTTCGAGTGAGTGAGTGATTGGGTGAGTGATTGAATTATTGGGTGAGTGAGTGAGTGAGTGTTCGAGTGAGTGAGTGTTCGAGTGAGTGAGTGATTGGGTGAGTGATTGAATTATTGGGTGAGTGAGTGAGTGAGTGAGTGGTGAGTGCGCGAGTGAGTGAGTGAGTGAGTGAGTGAGTGAGTGAGTGAGTGAGTGAGTGAGTGAGTGAGTGAGTGAGTGAGTGAGTGAGTGAGTGAGTGAGTGAGTGAGTGAGTGAGTGAGTGAGTGAGTGAGTGAGTGAGTGAGTGAGTGAGTGAGTGAGTGAGTGAGTGAGCTGGTGAACGAGCGAGCGAACGAACAAACGAGCAAATGTTTAAGTCATCGAGTCAGTGGATCAGTGGTTCTGCGGGTGGGATTATTGGCGTTTAGTAATAGGTCATTAAGTCCGTTTTCTTTTAAGTTGGCATATATTCCAATCCCCACGAGTAAGACTAAATATATTCATCGCCTGTTACATTCCGTCCAGGTAAGTCGTAAAACACGATCCAGGACACGACGCTTGTTTGCGTGAACGTCGTCACTTAATTTGTGCCTCGATTAGCCTAAACAGCCCCACTGACATCTAATGTCAATGCATCCTTAACTACATTGTCCTCCTATCCGGGTTCGGTCGTGGACGACATCAACTTTCTATCTACAAACCATCGACATCATTACTATATGATGTATGAAGATATACGGATCTAATCAGTTTGTGCGTCGTTGTCTATTTCGCTAGGAAAAATAAGCCTCCCCTCCAAAAAGAAAACCAACACTCGGCCATTTCACCTGGCATTAATTATCCCGGGAGCGTTTATTTCATTGCTCCACCACATCCCGCGTCGCATATGTACGAGTGGCAACGCGATGCTGAAGAGCAAAACTTCGGACGCCTTCGTTTCATCAAACGAATTCCTAACCTTTCCAAGTAAGGGCGCTTCGATTAAAAACATCAAAGCCAAATAAAGCTGGCAGGAAGTATTCCTGTTGGGCGTCTCTGTTTAACTGCTATGTAGTCGAGAGAGGTTTTATTAGAGAAAAACGCCCCACTCCCTAATGACACCCCCTTCCCCTTTGTCCGCTGTCGCATGTTTCCATGGCTATCTACAAGGACCTCATCAAACATGGGGCTGCGTTCAGCCTAACCGTGGATGCTCCTTTCGGAAGGTTGCACATTCTCGACTCGTTCTACCTTACGCGGATCATCTAAACGATGTGCCCCGCGACCAGAGTAAGATGACTTTACTCTACAACCAGTCATCGCATCACTGTGGCTTGTTATTAGGATATACGTGATTGCAGGCCATGACGTCTCAGTGGCTCTATTGGTGACGCGGTCGGCCCCGGAACTCTAGCACCAGGGTTCAAATGCCAACCTATAGCCGTGGCCGAACGACGTACGTCTTTTGCTCGTGACGTCGTTACCAATAGACACTGATTGGTCGATTTCACCTCCGGCATGTGCCCAAACGTGGCCGTAAAAGAACGCTTCACCACGCGTATGTCGTAACAGCAAAATTATGTCTAAGGTAAATCTAAAGATGGGAAAAATCAGGACGCAGTAATTCATTTACCGGAATATTTCACGAACTTTGATGTTGCCCTTCGCGTACGGAGTCCCTTTTTGCAAGAAATGGGCTGGCGTCGGGATCCCGAAGCGTGTCTTTACTGGTCGTCAGCCAGCCCGCGACGTCCAATCGTGGACGACGGGGCTGATCCGGAGCCGTAATGTCGTTGGAAATGCGTTGTTTATCGACGGGAAGGGAATGTATTAGGCCATCCAGCGTGCGGCAATCGTAAAAAGCGTTTCGTCGGATTTCTTTCGCCGAACGAAGTCGAGCAGATGTTCAATCAGCAATCACGCTACATTGGACGGCCGTCGTCGGGAGAACTCCGGAAATAGCGGAGGCCGACGTAAACTGAGGGAAGAAAAACACTCTCTCTGCCAGCACAATTACCGAGTCGACAGAAGAAGAACTTCTCGAACGGCCTCCGTCCGTGCGCCGTAAAGAAGCGGAGTGAAGCAGCCCGGCGTCGAGGCGTCAGGAAATATTTGCAACCCTTCGGCCTTGGACGAGTTGGTGAACTGCCAACTAGAGAGCTTTTGACAACGTTCTTCGACGCGTCGGCGTCCTAACCTTCGCGATTCAGAAATGATGACCGACTCATTACTACGAATACTTCAACCGATGAAGAGGCGAACAACAGTGGCATTACAATGAGCCTTTGTCATCGTGGAAATAGATTAGCATGGCAACTAATATTAATCGCGTCGACTAATGGCTGCAGAGCGAAAGCGGGAAGGTATTAATCTGCAATCATCTCTAATTAACGTTTTCCGTTTATTAACTCATTCTGTTTTCATCGGGTACGACGTGTTTGGTTTCCTAACCCCGGGTATAATAATGTTCGCTATTTCTTTCATAGCGAACGGAGTACTACCAACATCAGCGACGTCTGGCGACTTAGAACAGGGGCGAGGTATCTTTAGACGCCGCGGCAAAACAGGCTAACAGTCTAAATCTTCATCTCCGGAGAATTACCACCAGCCTCACTGCTTCACAGCCCGAAGGGGTTGGATCGGATTGGGCGTTGTCGCTGTTGGGCAAAAATTATATTGATTATTAAATTAAACTGGCCCCGCGTCTAACACTTCCGCCTTATTACTGCATATACCTAATCTTTACTAATTATAAGAGAGCAGGTTTATTGCAAGACGTCTGTTATTTTTTTTTTTGAAACACGTAAAAACTGCTCGATTGCCATCAAGTTTTTACGTTCTTTTAAATTGTTCAAATTTCTAATTGGATTTCAAAGGTGACTGATGTTTTACGGCCACTTTTGTGCACATGGCATAGGCCAAATGGGCGGAGCGACCACCAGAGGCAATGAAGCGAAGTCAAAGATGAAACACCCTTCAGATATGCCCATGCCAAGATTCGAACTCGGGTGTTAGTGATCTGTGGTCCAACGTGCTACCAATTAGACGTCGGGGGGGCGCCTCCAAACCTGGAACTGGATTTCAAATAAATTACGTTTGAATCATCAGTAAGGACGCTGTATATAATCTTTATAATAATAATAATAATAATAATAATAATAATAATAATAATAATAATAATAATAATAATGTTACTATTATTATTCAAGGCCTTTTGTGGTGTATTTTCCAATAAATGCCACAAATATTCCCGGTGTACTTTAGCCGATCCTGAGTTCCAGTTTCGTGCCGGCGAAAATCTGCTTAGTCAGCATTACGTTAGAAAGGGATGACTTAATATACCCTAATGAGGCCGAGATTGATCCATGTAGGTGGTTAGTGTAGGTGGGTAATGGAGGACTAGAAATAGCGCCGCCATTATGTTGAAGATAATAGCTCGAGGGATATGTCCGTTGTCCTGTCACATCAAAAACCTGTTGACATTCACTCGGCTGAGATTGAGAAGGGCTTCGTCGGGTAAAAAACAAATATACAACAACCTGTTTGTTAGCGAAATATTGAAATGGCCTCCCTCCATCCTGTCGTTCCTGTTGAATCTGGATTTGTGTGTGTGTGTGTGTGTGTGTGTGTGTGTGTGTGTGTGTGTGTGTATACTTTTGTTTGGGGTAGTGATGCGTTCTCAATCATCAGACAATGGTGTTCGCTTTCAGGCACGTTTTTGCCCCATGCTACGCTAAATGGACCAATCAAATCTGTGAAAGTAATGAATGGGGCGAAGTGAAAGATGAAACACCATTCAATTAATAGCCAGGCCGCGATTTGAACCCCGGTGCTGGAGAGGTCGGTGGCCAGAGGCCTCGTCATTTGGCTAAGTCACTTGCTTGGCGCCAGGTAGTACACGCGCACGGACACGCACACACACGCGCGCACACACACACACACGCTGGCGGAAAAGTGACTTTGTTCGATGCCGTCTGCGGACATCTAATCGCATCTGGAGTACATCTGTGCCAACGCCTGGCTTCGATTATTAACGACTAAACGTTTACTACCACGACTCATCGCGTTTTTTGTTCCATGTCATTCTCATATCCTGGCGTCAATCAGATGAAGATCCGTTATCCTCCATCGTTTGGGGGGAGAGAGAGAGAGAGGGAGGGGGGAGGTGTTTGGTCCCAAATTGCTGTTCGTTCGAAGAAGAACGATTTGCGGTTTTTACTGAACACAAGATGGAGAATCTTTGTTTTCTTTTTCGATTAATGACTATCGCGCAATGTGAGTTGTTTTCGTGTGAAAATAGAGATATATATGGATAGATAGATAGATAGATAGATAGATAGATAGATAGATAGATAGATGGATAGATAGATAGATAGATAGATAGATAGATAGATAGATAGATAGATAGATAGATAGATAGATAGATAGATAGATAGATAGATAGATAGATAGATAGATAGATAGATAATAGATAGATAGATAGATAGATAGATAGATAGATAGATAGATAGATAGATAGATAGATAGATAGATATATAGATAGATAGATAGATAGATATATAGATAGATAGATAGATAGATAGATAGATAGATAGATAGATAGATAGATAGATAAAAAGAACCTATAAAGATGATGCTGGTGTAGACATAAACAAACATAACTAAATTAGTCATTAATGTGGCTAGTCATTAATCGACGTGATTCGTATTTCGTGCACATCACCAGCGCTGGGGAGGGATGGGAGGGGGGGTGTAAGGGATACGGGAGGAGGAGCGCTGAGAAAACCAGAAAAACAACAATAACATGACGTCAGCCATATTTTCTTTATCCGAATCAATTCTATTTCCTCGCCGACCAACGACAACATTTATCACTCCGCCATTAACGGGATTCAATATCAAACTGGAATCATTCCTTCATCTGGATTTCGGCTTGATCACTCGGCTTCCGCCGTTCGTTTCTCGCCAGATGGCGTGCCGATGCCACGGAGAGAGTAAATATAGCCGTCGCATCTCTCTATCTACTTGCACCGCATCCCGAACCTCTGTCTCGGCCACTATCCAGTTGTCCGATGGCCGAGTGAGTATGGTGATCGGTTTGGATGATGCGGCTTTTTTTTACTGAATGGCGAAGTAATGAAGCCATGTTTCTTATAGACCAATTAGAAAACGTCTGGCACATCTTACAATGGCCTTAATAACACTACGAGAGTGACGTAGTATAATTTCTCTTATCATAATGTATCTATGCTAATGAGTTGGTAACTGATTTTGCGTTCCAACTCAAGCCTATCCAAATGGATTTTAAATTGTGTAAATGAGTTTTGTTTAAAAAAGGGAATCCGAACTCGACGCTTTAAAGTCGGGGCATAAAACAAGGACAAATTTACGCCGAAGATAGCCCAGCCCACCCGAAGTACCGTAGAGAACGATAAGATTATCTCCTCCCACCCCGCCCGAAGACTACAAACTTCCAGATCATCACCTAGTAACATTGATTATAAGAATGCCAACATTCCTGCCAGACATTATCACTCCAGTTCTCCTGAACTACCCCATATAAACACCACCACCAACAATAAAGACACAACAGAAGTCAACACCAGGTGTCGCTGTGTCCAATAAGCGACAGTCAGGGGTCTCTACCCGAAACACCAACAAGGACACAAGGAAAATAGCTCCACTCGCCGACACGTTGATGACGTCAATCGTTTATCTCCTCGCCAAACGATGTCGTCATCCGAATGCCCGACGTCAACACTGTTGTCGTGCGATGAATTCCGGTCGAATCGCCGAATGGCGATACTTCCTGCCCACGCGCACGGCCGCGCCTCCCCATCGCGAGCATCGAACCCTTTAATTGGGCGGAAATCACGCAGTCGTCTAGGCCGCATTAAGACGCGGCCGTCAGATGCGGGCGAAGGCGAGAGAAAGGGCTGTCGGTCGGTCCGTAACCCGCAACAACCGAAGTGCATTAATTGCGCGTCCGGTCAATCAAAGGTCATTCGACCTTCGGCGGGCTGCGGGCTTAACGCATAATTTACCAATTACGGGGCGTTGACGTGGACTAAATAAAGCCGCGGGTTAATAAGTATTGGTCAGGAACGGGTCCCCGGTTATCGTCGGGGGGGGGGGGCTGCTTGGCCAGTAATTAGCGTATATTATGAAACGAGGCTCACTACTTATATTGGATGTCGATGATGATGATGATGATGATGATGATGATGGTGATGGTGATGGTGATGGTGATGGTGATAATACTAATAATGCACAAAATATGATATTATTGATGATATTATTGTTGGTAATGATGGTTGTTAATGTTATTATTTTGTTGTTATTTGTATGTGGCCTTAATCATGGTTTTCATTGTCAGATAGATAGATAGATAGATAGATAGCTCATCATCATCATCATCATCATCATCATCATCATCATTATTATTATTATTATTATTATTATAATCAACATCATCATCATCATCAACATCATTA
>JAODUP010000157.1:560000-572500 GCA_025642065.1 Paralvinella palmiformis
ACTGACCCGATGGGCAAACCAGAGAGGAAGAAAGAGGAAATATCCCACAGGTATAGAGGTAAATTTCGGATTCGATTTCAGTCTTCGAATCCCTGCGGGGCTGTGCCCAACCAACTACGCCGAAGGAACTTGCCCCTGTTTAACTAATGGACACGCGTTAGACGCGATAGGCGTCCCTAAAGCGACATTTATTTGTGTACTAGGCGTTCACTCGACAATATTTCCTCACCGCAGACTGTACATGTGTACCTCGGATACTCGACGCAGTGATATTTGCCTATAATCATCCGGTATTTACTCAATTCTGCCGTCGCGGATAGATCATGTGTTCCTGCCAGATGCTCGATTAACTCCAATGAGCGGGCGGTCTTAAACGAGCTCTGATTGGTCTTAAACGCATGAACTCCGGTTGGTCAATTGGACGTCATGGAAGAAGTGAAAAGAGCAAAGCCGCATGTACCAGAGTATGACCTCCGTCAACCCGAATATCTTCCGCGTTCTGTTCTCTTGTTACCGTTAATTTGCATCCTTTGATATCTTTATTTCCGGCCCGCTTCCTTCCCTGGACGCTTTGCCCGCCTTTGCAGATTGCGGGGTTCCTCTTCCGCATTGAAGCCATTGATCTATCTCCGGCACGTTCCCCCTTTTGGCGAAATTGACATCGGGCACCAACTTGATTAGGGGCGGGTGTCGAAAGGATTTGCCGGTGCATTAATGCGAGCAACCGGAGCTGGTGTTTACGATCTCCGTGTCCTCGTGGAAACATTTGCTGTGGGTATTATGGTAGCTCTCGCCGGTCCATCAAGGTACAGGTATACTTATATTTAAATGTCTCACCATAAGTTTGGCTATGTGTCAATCTATATTACTGCATACAGAGTTATTTGTCACAAATACAAATGAAATACGTAGTCAGAGCGAATTATTTGGCATTTTTACGCAAGGCAGGAAGTTTAAGTACAATCCGATGTATTCATGGAACGTACAAAAATATTAATCATGAACATTTTTTATATTTCTTCTGCTGTGGTATCCCCCCCTCTCTCTCTGTCTGTCTCTTCTGTGTCTGTCTGTCTGTCTGTCTGTCTGTCTGTCATATAGCCCTGGGTTGGGAGGGTTGAAAGTTTTCTTCGGGTCAAGGGTTGGGTTTGGATCGTTGTCTTGTGGGTTGGGTTGGGTTGGCTATGGGTTGTTTGAAAAAATATGGAGTTTATTATTTTTAATCCAAACAATATGCCCATCCCCTACCCTACTGTTACTATTGGATATTAGTGATGATGATGATTGATGTTTTGCGGCCACTTTTGTGCACAAGGTAGGCTAAATGGGCCGAGCGACCTCCAAAGGAAATGAAGCGAAGTGAAGACGAAACAACCTTCGGATATGCCACGCCGAGATTCGAACACGGGTGGTAGTGATCTGTGGTCCAACACGCTACCGCTAGACCACGCAGGCGCCCGATATTGGATATTAGTAGATATTGTGTTTGATTGAAGACATTTATTGTACTCTAACTGATTTTGAATGGACGAGATTTTAGTTCAACTATTGCTATTGATAACAATGGCTGCTGCCAAACTTATGGCTAGCTAACTTAACAGTCACTATAGGAATAGGATACTACAGGATTTTAATATAAAATGTGAATAAGTTACAATGGAAAGGTTGAGTTTGTTTTTCAATAAATTATCTTAATAACAGGAAGTTTGTATGCTTCGGATTCGGATTCCATTCTTGTAGGTTATGTTGGGTACGAGTTATAGACTTGTTGGTTGGGTTAGGTATGGGTTATAGACTTGTTGGTTGGGTTGGGTATGGGTTATAGTCTTGTTGATTGGGTTGGGTATGGGTTATAGTCTTGTTGATTGGGTTGGGTATGGGTTATAGTCTTGTTGGTTATGTTGGGTATGGGTTATAGTCTTGTTGGTTATGTTGGGTACGAGTTATAGACTTGTTGGTTGGGTTGGATACGGGTTATAGTCTTGTTGGTTATGTTGGGTACGGGTTATAGTCTTGTTGATTGGGTTGGGTATGGGTTATAGTCTTGTTGATTGGGTTGGGTATGGGTTATAGTCTTGTTGATTGGGTTGGGTATGGGTTATAGTCTTGTTGATTGGGTTGGGTACGGGTTATAGTCTTGTTGATTGGGTTGGGTACGGGTTATAGTCTTGTTGCTTGGGTTGGGTACGGGTTATAGTCTTGTTGGTTATGTTGGGTATGGGTTATAGTCTTGTAGGTTGGGTTGGGTATGGGTTATAGTCTTGTTAGTTATGTTGGGTACGGTTATAGTCTTGTTGGTTATGTTGGGTACGGGTTATAGTCTTGTTGGTTATGTTGGATACGGGTTATAGTCTTGTTGGTTGGGTTGGGTATGGGTTATAGTCTTGTTGGCTATGTTGGGTATGGGTTATAGTCTTGTTGATTGGGTTGGGTACGGGTTATAGTCTTGTTGGTTGGGTTGGGTACGGGTTATAGTCTTGTTGGTTATGTTGGGTACGGGTTATAGTCTTGTTGGTTGGGTTGGGTACGGGTTATAGTCTTGTTGGTTATGTTGGGTATGGGTTATAGTCTTGTAGGTTGGGTTGGGTATGGGTTATAGTCTTGTTAGTTATGTTGGGTACGGTTATAGTCTTGTTGGTTATGTTGGGTATGGGTTATAGTCTTGTTGATTGGGTTGGGTACGGGTTATAGTCTTGTTAGTTATGTTGGGTACGGTTATAGTCTTGTTGGTTATGTTGGGTATGGGTTATAGTCTTGTTGATTGGGTTGGGTACGGGTTATAGTCTTGTTAGTTATGTTGGGTACGGGTTATAGTCTTGTTGGTTATGTTGGGTACGGGTTATAGTCTTGTTGGTTGTGTTGGGTACGGGTTATAGTCTTGTTGGTTATGTTGGGTATGGGTTATAGTCTTGTTGATTGGGTTGGGTACGGGTTATAGTCTTGTTGGTTGGGTTGGGTACGGGTTATAGTCTTGTTGATTGGGTTGGGTATGGGTTATAGTCTTGTTGGTTGGGTTGGGTATGGGTTATAGTCTTGTTGGTTGGGTTGGGTACGGGTTATAGTCTTGTTGGTTATGTTAGGTACGAGTTATAGTCTTGTAGGTTATGTTGGG
This sequence comes from Paralvinella palmiformis, assembly GCA_025642065.1. Taxonomy (NCBI): domain Eukaryota; kingdom Metazoa; phylum Annelida; class Polychaeta; order Terebellida; family Alvinellidae; genus Paralvinella; species Paralvinella palmiformis. Next base: position 563,113 of record JAODUP010000157.1, read on the forward strand.
TACGAGTTATAGTCTTGTTGGTTGTGTTGGGTACGGGTTATAGTCTTGTTGGTTGGGTTGGGTACGGGTTATAGTCTTGTTGGTTGTGTTGGGTACGGGTTATAGTCTTGTTGGTTGGGTTGGGTACGAGTTATAGTTTTGTTGGTTGGGTTGGGTACGGGTTATAGTCTTGTTGGTTATGTTGGGTACGGGTAATAGTCTTGTTGATTATGTTGGGTATGGGTTATAGTCTTGTTGATTGGGTTGGGTACGGGTTATAGTCTTGTTGGTTGGGTTGGGTACGGGTTATAGTCTTGTTGGTTGGGTTGGGCACGGGTTATAGTCTTGTTGGTTGGGTTGGGTACGGGTTATAGTCTTGTTGATTGGGTTGGGTACGGGTTATAGTCTTGTTGGTTGGGTTGGGTACGGGTTATTGTCTTGTTGATTGGGTTGGGTATGGGTTATAGTCTTGTTGGTTGGGTTGGGTATGGGTTATAGTCTTGTTGGTTGGGTTGGGTACGGGTTATAGTCTTGTTGGTTATGTTAGGTACGAGTTATAGTCTTGTAGGTTATGTTGGGTACGAGTTATAGTCTTGTTGGTTGTGTTGGGTACGGGTTATAGTCTTGTTGGTTGGGTTGGGTACGGGTTATAGTCTTGTTGGTTGTGTTGGGTACGGGTTATAGTCTTGTTGGTTGGGTTGGGTACGAGTTATAGTTTTGTTGGTTGGGTTGGGTACGGGTTATAGTCTTGTTGGTTATGTTGGGTACGGGTAATAGTCTTGTTGATTATGTTGGGTATGGGTTATAGTCTTGTTGATTGGGTTGGGTACGGGTTATAGTCTTGTTGGTTGGGTTGGGCACGGGTTATAGTCTTGTTGGTTGGGTTGGGCACGGGTTCAATATAATTTTTAGTATGGGTTTGGATTGGATTCGGGTTGAGATTTATGGGTTTGGTTTGGGTGTGGGTTGAGTAGTTGCGTGATGGTTCGGGTATGGGTTCAGCTTTCGAACCCGTGCAGGGCTCTAGTCTCTATGTATATATGTATTTATGCGGTTGTGTGCGTGTGTGCGTGCATGCGTGCATGAACAGCATTCCAGTTGGAATCTGCGAAAGGCCAGTCTATTGTAGTATTAGACAGGTAAGAACTTGCCTATCCACGTCGATGTTTAGTACAGAACCCTCCCTGTGCCGTCCAATCTGCTGCCTCGGCTTGTTGCGATCATAATGACAAAATAATGGTGATTGATTTGATCTTATTGGAAACGGCTGATCTGTATGCCGGCCGCGCAGCCCTCCATCCTCAACGCTGCGAAATAAATTGCCTTCCGAACGGGTCGGTGCTGCTCCCACGCGAATCGCGAACAACGCCGTCTTCCGAAGCCGACTTACTCTGATACGGTCATACAGAGGACGACTGAATTGTGGTACGATTATTACGCGGATTAGCTAGCACCCCGAGAACCGGATCCCACTCGTCCGACCGATCTTCGGACGTGACGTCATGCGCACACCGATCGCATCTGTCAGCGTTGCGTCTCGACGATAACTGGCTCGCCGTATTAATGCACGTGGTATAATTTAATCCGGTTGCGCCGTCACTCGTCCATTAACCGAGATGTCCGCGTTTGCTCGTGCGGCCAGCCGCTTCCTCGAGACACCTACACGCACCTGGGCGTAAGTGTCTTTGTGCGGCTGTGTGTGCGTGTCTGTGTATGTTTTGTGTGTGCGCGCGCGCGTGTGCCTATGTGTGTCTGTGTGTGCGTGCACCGAAACGTCGACGGCGTTCGGTGGTTGAAGTGGTAAGGAAGACGTTGACCGTACGTCAAGGGCTGCTTTTAGCGGCTGGCATTATATCAGATTTCGCGGCCAGGACGAGAATGAGGCGAATCCGGCCGCTCGTGAAAATCCTAAAACAGCATCCCCGATCCGATGTCTGGCGGCTTTTCATCTTAATCCCTCAACTTAACGCGTGGATTCTGAACGCACTGACGCGCTGGCGTGCTTGCCTCTGTAGCCCGACACCAAACGGGGGGAGATTTTTCACCGTCGTCGTGGCGAGTTCTAGCTACTAACCCAACTCCACCCCCCTACAGGTGTTTCTCCACGGGAAAGCATGTTATGCTAGGCACGAATGACGAGCGCGAGTTATTGGATACCCGCCGATTACGACGGAAGTTGGCTCCCGATATGAGTATCCAGGACAATCCCAGGCTGATCCGGTCAACCATTTATTCCGGACCACCCAAAGCGATATATTGGAAAGGGAACATTATTTGATAAAGAGACAACCGGATCGGCATAATACTCCGCTGTGTCGTATTTGGGCTATTAGCTTGCGGGCATTGACCGATTTCGAACTCGTGTTCCTATTTATTTGTGTTTGCTTGCTTGTTGTAGAATTATATTTGGAAAACGGCCTCATCGGATGCGCACAGGGGCGCCTCCGTGGTCCAACTGGTAGCGCGTTGGATCACAGATCACTATCACCTGAGTTCGAATATCGGCGCGGTCACATCTGAATGGTGTTTCATCCTTGACTTCGCTTCATTACCTCTGGTGATCGCTCGGCTCATTTAGCATATACCATGTGCACAAAAGTGGCCGTAAAACATCAATCATCATCGGATGAACAGCGAAAGTTTGGTTGATTTCGGTTCCTAGAAACATACCACTGTTCAGATAGCACTACTACTACTACTACTACTACTACTACTAGTAGTAGTAGTAGTAATATTAATACTTCTACTACTAGGAAAATGGCTGATGGCTCACGTTCAGGTCATGCCGTTCTTATTCATATGCAGATACAGCTTCAGTGAAACTGACACTTCCGCCCACTCACACGGACACCCACACGCCCACACACACACAACATGGAACTAAACATCGTAGAAATAATAATTTTAGCATCGTTTCAAGTGAAAGTGTGCAACAAAACACCACAACATCTCATCGCGAGCTGATGTCGTCTTGTCATTGGACGCCAAACTGCGACTCACCAAACCACAAGGAAAACTACTTAACGGTAATTCACGTCACACCATCTTACATCGCATTAGAGCGCAGCAGAACGGAGCACAGCAGAACACCGCAGAACACAGCTGAACACAGCAGAACACAGCAGAACACCGCAGAACACAGCAGAACACAGCAGAACACAGCAGAACACAGCAGAACACCGCATAACACAGCAGAACACAGCAGAACACAGCAGAACACAGCAGAACACAGCAGAACACAGCAGAACACAGCAGAACACAGCAGAACACAGCAGAACACAGCAGAACACAGCAGAACACAGCAGAACACAGCAGAACACAGCAGAACACAGCTGAACACAGCATAACACAGCATCTATAGGTCAGTTAGTAGTACTACAACAAAACACAACCCACTTCGGCTTTCATCGCTTTTATGAAGGCGTATATTTGGGCGATTATAAAGTAATTAAACCACAAACAAAAATTAGGTTTATATCAATTCCTGCGAGGGTACAGAAGCTTCCTTGCGAATAACTAAATGCTCAGTTCAACCAATTTTATAGAAAATAGAAATAAAACATCCGATGACATATAGGGGGAAACGGGAGGCTGGGGAGCCGGGAGATGTCGGGAAAAAGGCGGATATTGGACCCGGGGATAAATTTCCTTTCTATTGTTGGCCGACTATAAAGTAATTTGCCTGTTTTGCGAGAAAGTCCAGTATTTTTACCTGCGAATATCACCGAGACACTACTTGATGGAAATCGATATTTCTGTACGCTGTATCGCCAGCGGCTTAAGGTTATTTTGAACGAAACTTTGAGATGGCCACCCATCTAATGGCCAATGGGAGGAGATTCCATGGGGGGGGGGTCTAACGCTTTGATTACATTGGTTGATAGCTCGTGAGCATGTGCCGCGGAGAGAATGAGGTTTACAGTATCTCTGGTCGAGGATGTTGACAGTTTGTAGAACGCAAACGCTTATTACGCAATGTTGCGCTTTAGATGTCCGTTTGGTGGCAGCACTGAAGAGGCCCCCTCCGGGTGCGGGGACTATTAACGTTAATTGCATGTACTCGTTTAACGCGGCCGGCCCGCAGGATGTATGTAACGGTAGAGGTAGCAGTCTGACCGGATTAGCCAAGTGAACGGATCGATAACCGTCCGTTCTAATACCAAAATGGCTGCGATAGCTAACGGCAATGCTATCTCACACTCATATGTCCCCATCCACATCTCTACAGGTGATGCCAGGGCGTCTCCGTGGTCTAACAGTAGCGCGTTGGATCACAGATCACTACCACACCTGAGTTCGAATCTCGGCGTGGGCATATCCGAAGGTTGTTTCATCTTCGACTTCCATTCATTACCTTCGCTCGGCCCATTTAGCCTACCATGCGCACAAAAATGGCCGTAAAACATCAATCATCATCATCATCATCATCTACAGGTGACGCCGACGCGGATCGGTGCTAATCCCAACGCGTCGTGCCGATAATGCTTTCGAACGTGTCGCCGTCGTCCGGATCCCCGTCGGAAGTACCGTCGTCCGGCGTAAAAAGCAGCAGTACCGAGCAAGGGTCCAGATTAGATTGTTTCACGGGAAGCCGGGCCGCTTTCTTTCGCGGCGCACGGGCAGCTGTTTCCGTTAAGTGCTCATCATTCCGGTAAAAGCGGCCATATTCGGACTTACAACAAGGAACCGTACTCTTATGGCTAATGGATGACGCCCCGACTTGCGTCGAAGACAGACGCCGCCCGTGCGCGTTTGGTGGCACCCTCGTGGCGCTAAGTAAGTGCTTTCTCCAACTGTATGACGGTTGAGCCGTAATTTCCTTTGTATGTCCCCTTCCATCTATACGCCATTGTCTTGCGGCGGATGCACTGTTTGGTGGCCGCCGACAATGGAGCTTTGTGGCGTGAAGTGCGACGCGCGGTACGGACAATGCGGCCCATCTTTACTTACCCACGTTTCCTTTTTGCAGTCTGGCAGCCGAAAATGTCTTCGTTCCCTTTATGAGTGTCCCGTTGTCGTATTGTTCCTTGTTGATTTGCCTGTGCGTTGCGAGCGGGGTGGGATAATCAATAACATCAGCATCCTTTCGACAATTATTCTCTTCCCACCAGCTCTACCTTTCGGCCAGTTTACCTCGGGACAGTCGCTCAGACAAAGTTTCAGGGAGTGGTCAGACAGCTCAGCGGTAAGAGCGCCGCACAGATTTCGAATCCAACTGAAATGCCTGCGTCTGTGAAATGTTCCCTTAGGCAGTTTACCCTCGGCCATGTGGCGTCAACGCACTCGTTCACTCCGAACTTGGAAAGAACCGGGATTTTTTCCCCGTTCGATTGCAGCCGCCAGGACATTTTGTCGGCCTTGCCAGAAGTTCTCGCCACACCTTTCACTAGGGGCAGTCGTAACACTAGACGGGCGAATTTTCTTCTCCCCGACCGAGAATATGGCACGGCGCGGCTTCCAGTGGTCTTTCCCGGTGGAGTGCGGCTGTTTCGAGGCACCAGACGACGTCGAAATGACGTTAGCGCTCCGTCCAGCGGCCTGGATTATCGCCGCGTGGTCGGACGCGATCGTACAAATGTCATTAAGTCCTCCCTGCCGCGAAGACGCGAACGCCATCTATCGCTTCTGATCCAGGGTATTGGAAGATGACATATAGGGGTTAATTGCGGGCGCGCGTACGATGCTCGTGTCGACGTATGCACGCCACAAACCAACGCGTCCATTTCGTCTACTGCGGCACGAAACAGTCGGAGACCGCAAAACGCCAACAATTACTTTTTCGCTTCGTAAATAAAATGAAGACAGTCGTCTTTCGGGGAGAACGTTGGCCCTTTTTGTCCGATATCCGTTTCTGCCTAAAGATTGCCCATAAAATCTCCGCCAATTGCATTTATTCGCACGGCGAGCCTCCGTGTCAGTGCTGACTTGCATCTCAACTCTTTCGTTCATTAAAATCTCCACGGACACGACAAATTGCCTCCCCTACCGTACATGATATACACCCGTATAGCTAGTAACCATCGGAAAAATACGGCTAACTCCGTCGTAAGCCACGACTAGACGGCCCAATACGACACGATCAACGGCAGCTTCGGGCAGGACGAAGCAGAGCAGAGATCTGGCTTATTATCGGAGATGGTCGGCGAGCTTTCAATTTTTAATTAACTCAGGATCCAGATTAGTTGTCTCCTCTTTGACAAACATAGAGTAATTAACGGTTTCGTATTTGGCGAAATCGGTCGTTATGTTCGGTTTCGTGATCGCGTCTTTTGGGAACTTGACGATGTTTGACTGGTGTTTTCAAGGTCGGTAGTGTGTGTGGGTTGATGGGTGAGTGAGTAAATGAGTGAGTTAATGAATGCTTCAGTCAGCGATCTAGCGAGTAGGTGGATGAGTGAGTGAGTGAGTGAGTGAGTGAGTGAGTGAGTGAGTGAGTGAGTGAGTGGTGGTGGTGGTGGTGGTGGTGGTGGGGTGGTGGTGGTGAGTGGTGGTGGTAGTGGTGAGTGGTGGTGGTAGTGGTGGTGGTGAGTGAGTGAGTGAGTGATTGAGTGAGTGAGTGAGTGAGTGAGTGAGTGAGTGAGTGAGTGAGTGAGTGAGTGAACCAGAGTAAGTACGTATAGTCGCGGCGCTAATCTCACACCGGACATTTGGTCAAGGGCGGTTGTGAAAACCAGATGATCGGATGAGGCACATCGCCCACCTCGTCCTTATTCCGATCTCCTCTTCCCGTCATTTCGACGTTAACGACACGCAGCTCACCCGACGACGACGACGACCACGGAGCCGTAATCCGTCATCGAGCTTTATCGATTCATCGATTCCGCTCACTCGCCTAAAGATAACGAAAACACGTCGAACCTTTCGGCGTTATCTCCCGCCAAACCATCGATGAATAAGGTCATCGAGAAGGTCGGCATCGTCGCAATCTGCCTGCTCATAGCAATAATCTCACTCTCCCTCTCTCTCTCTCTCTCTCTCTCTCTCTCTCTCTCTCTCTTCTCTCTCCTTCTCTCTCGCTCTGTCTCTCCTCTCTCTTTCTCTCTCTCACTCTCTCTCTCTCTCTCTCTCTCTCTCTCTCTCGCTCTGTCTCTCCTCTCTCTTTCTCTCTTTCTCTCTCTTCCTCCCCCCCCTCTCTCTCTCTCTCTCTTCCCTCCCCCCCCTCTCTCTCTCTCTCTCTCTCTCTCTCCTCTCTCTCTCCCCTCCCCCTCCCCTCTCTCTTCTCTCTCTCTCTCTCTCTCTCTCTCTCTCTCTCTCTCTCTCTCTCTCTCTCTCTCTCTCTCTCTCTCTCTCTCTCTCTTCTCCTCTCTCTCTCTCTCTCCCTCCTCCCTCTCTCCCTCCTCCTCTCTCTCTCTGTCTTCGTAATCGCCGAACCAGCGACGACCAAGACAACCGACGAGATTACAACAATCGAGGTAAGGAGAACACTAGAAAGCGAAATGGCCACCGAAAACACACAAAAGTGACCTTGTCGGAGTTCATCCGCTGCCGAGTTCCGCATTGAAACAAAACTTATCCATCCAGAAGTGGATAACCACAGATCCACTGCCGATGAGGACAATGCGAGCCATCGATCTAACGGCATCCGGCTGAGCATCAAAACTCTTACGATAAGATGCTTAAATATACGATCACCCCCCCCCCCTCCTACCCCGATCATCAACGGATCCCCGTGTCCAAATCCCGAACGGCTTAGGAAATGGGACGCCCCTTATCGAATTGACTATTCGGGAAGCGGTACACTAGTTCGGGATAAAGAGTAGAAATCGAGTCAAATGATTTACGCGATCAGGATGCCAACAACAGCAGGAGGACAAATATCTCTGTAGACCAGGGGACACCTAATCTGGTCAGATCCTCTCCGGAACTGAAGTATTGGGATACAACTAGCCATCCAGATTGAGGGAATATCTGATGAATAACCGACTTCCGGCTTGCATTACTTCAAACTAATAAAAGGTTGCGCATAACGGCACCGAAGCTTTAGTCCCCCGTCAGAGTTTGAGTGTGCGTACGTTGAGGAATAACCAAAACGTAATCCTCAACAAACAAGCAAAAAGTAGAAGAAGGTATGGGCACTCACCAGCGAGCGATCTGAAGAATATCCTCTCGTGGCTGGCTGAGGCGTCTCACGAAGAATAACGGATCGGATCGAAGCGGAACAATCGTATTCCCTAAATCTAATCCTTTAGCTGCTTGCTGCCTTCGTCGGCTGTAAACTATTATAGGTACCGTGCTCGGTGAGGCATCCAACACCATCTGTCGCCACGGCGCGAGGGAAGCTCGGAGTTAGTCGCCTACCGCTGGGTGCTCGGCAACTGGCCGCTCCCCGTCCAGAGACAGCGGCGCGGGCGATGCCTCAAAGCCAGACCGGCCTCGGCCGACAATGGCGGAGAGGCTCGATGGCCGGCAAAACAGCGCCACCGGACTTGGGCTTGGCGATCAATGGCTCTCGGCGATGTCTCCGACGAGAACAGTGGCCGCTATCACTCGGCTCGAACGCCGATGATTCGAATTATGAGAGAGATAGAAAGAGAGAGAGAGAGAGAGAGAGAGAGAGAGAGAGAGAGAGAGAAGACGTTAGGTGACCGTGTGTTTTTGCGCGATATCGGTGTTCTCAGTAAGTTAGATGAGGTTGGCAGTTCGCTGAGTTGGAGATCCTCCATAATGGAAAGATTCACAAAGTTTTCGACATGTTGGTTTTGGGATGATTTTTTCCCCTCTCTTCCAGCTGTCGACCCCCCAACTCCCCTCCTCCCCCCCAATAGGCCAGATTATCTTTTCTTCTTATTATTCTTCTTCTTGGAACATCGCCGCCTCCCCCTACACGTCGCCCGTACACGTGGCCCGTACACGTCGCCCGTACACGTGGCCCGTACACGTCGCCCGTACACGCCGCTGGACGCGAGCGATGACGAAGGTTTAAGGCGGAAAGGTCATTGCCGAAAACAAAAATTGCCGTTCGTTTCCACAGATATGACGTCAGAGCGGGGGTTGACGGTGACGTTTACCCCCACTTAGCAACGCCCGAACTGCCGCGTTGCTAAGTGGACGTCCGGCCGCGTAAGCATTCCGGAAATTGATTAATGCCTCGCTAACGTTGGCGTTTTCATCATCAGCAGAGCCGTCCCCGGGCTATTTTTTCCGCCCAACATTTTATTTATCCAGATAACCAGCCACTTGGTATGCGGATGATGTATCTCTCCGACTTCTGCCCCGGGCAATCCGGTTTGCTGGACGTCTGTTGGCAGTTTCGCCGAATCGCTTACTCAAGTTCGGAGCCATTACCCGTCGTCGAAATAGTTCCTGGCTCAACCGGGCGAAGGCCACCGATGTACGGGCTAACCGGATGTGACGTATATTGTCGGCAATTAATGGAATCTGACGGCGACAAGTATACGACAGTAAATAA
>JAODUP010000157.1:575000-587643 GCA_025642065.1 Paralvinella palmiformis
CGTCAAACAAAGGTAGATTACAAGACAACGACACCGTTAACGGTAAGGAAGCCAGCAACAACCCGTCCAACCTTGGTGACCTCCGTGTCGTACCTCGCCAACCCGTCCAACCTTGGTAACCAATCTGTGGTACCTCGCCAACCCGTCCAACCTTGGTCACCTCGGTGTCGTACCTCGCCAACCCGTCAAACCTTGGTCACTTCAGCGTCGTACCCCGCCAACCCGTCCAACCTTGGTAACCAATCTGTCGTTCCTCGCCAACCCGTCCAACCTTGGTCACCTCGGTGTCGTACCTCGCCAACCCGTCCAACCTTGGTCACCTCCGTGTCGTACCTCGCCAACCCGTCCAACCTTGATCACCTCCGTGTCGTACCTCACTAACCCGTCCGAACATGGTCACCTCCGTGTCGTACCTCGCCAACCCGTCCAACCTTGGTCACTTCAGCGTCGGACCTCGCCAACCCGTCCAACCTTGATCACCTCGGTGTCGTGCCTCGTCCTCTAGTACTGCAACCCTATCCGTTAATGTCCGCCCTCAGCAAAGCCGACCAATTATAGAAGTAACAGGCTGACAATAAATGGGAATATTAGCTCTAACGGGGGCCATCTCCAAGTTCCGAGTATAGGCCAAGTATCCTGATGACCTTCACCCTTCGTGTGATTGCGTGGTGTTCGGTTACCTACTGGAGATAACGGCAGATGGCGTATTATCCGTCGTCTTGTCGAGTTTTTTGGTGACCAGTTGTTTTTTGTCGTCTTTTTTCTTGTTGTTGTTGTTGTTGTTGCTGCTGCTAGTCTTACTTCTTTAGGGGCGCTTCCGTGGTCTAATTGGTAACGCGTTAGATCACAGATCACTACCACTTGAGTTCGAATCTCCGCGTGGGCATATCTGAGGGGTGTTTCATCTTCGACTTCGCTTCATTACCTTCGAAGTTCGCTCGGCCCATTTAGCCGACCACGTGCACAAATATTATCGTAATACAACAACATTTTACGTTTATCTTTTGCCTTCAAGAGATAAGGGGACCAATTCTAAATAAGTGTTATAGTCAAATTTTCCATCCCTAAAGTTATACTTTAAACATATGTAGTTATATTCCTTGCATTCACGAATTTGAGGCATATGTTCTTCTAGGACGCCTCCATGGCCTAGTCGGTAGCGTGTTGGACCACAGATCACCACCATCTGAGTTCGAATCATGGCGTGTGCATAAACACATTTGCGTAGAGCAACCGAATGAATTTACTGCGCAATATCCGCTAAGAAATATCAGGGTTAAAACATTTCGACGAGTGTTTGACCTAATAGTAATAATAATAATAATATTGGTGTACAAATAATATGTAATATAATAATATCCCAAATAATATGTCTACAAAAAAACACAATAATTATTTATCTGTAAAAGCGACCTTAAATAGGTGTGTTTTTAGAAGAGATTTAAAATTTTCAAGAGACGACGGACGCATTTTTAATATTTGCCGGAAGAAGGCTTTAAAAATAACAAAGAAACGTCTTGATATTTACAACGAGCACGTTTTATAAACATCACGATGCCATTTCTTCCATAAATAACCATTTCTCGAATCAGCGAAATCGGAGTTTGAAGTAATCCTCTTTTTTTCTCTTTTAAATAATTTGGTTATCTTATCCTGTTCGAGAACTCTTCAATTAAAACCGAACAATGGCGCGTCGTTGACGCTTCGTGGTTGTCATTTCTTGTAACATTTGTTCCCCGACATTTTGTGCGGTTAATGTCGTTTCAGTGGCCAGAACACAGGTTTTCTAACATTAAAATGGCTCCAATGTTGGACCAACCTACTAAGAACCAAGGAAAATGTGATGTGTAATTATATGACAGGTGAGTGTAGTGATTGAATGTATATATATATATATATATATATATATATATATATATATATATATATATATATATATATATATATATATATATATACACACACACCCACATAATGGAACCAAGCCTTCCTTCTTCGTCCTCTCATCAGTGTGACACATTCTTTATTGTTAACGGTTTGTTTTCATATTTTGTATTATTATATTGAACAATTCGTCCATTTCTACCGAGTTGACAAAGCCGAGATACAATTACTAATTGAATAATTACCTGGATAAAACTGCAGATAATTTACATCTTCTAGACATCATCTTATAATTAGACCATGATATTAATTATCTTGTACAAAAGTACACTTGTCCCAAATTTCATATATATATATATATATATATATATATATATATATATATATACATCACACAACAGAATCATTTGAGTAACATATGAGGAAGGATGGAATGAAAACTAGTAGAGCCGGCCGTTGAGGAACATTTCGGTTCGCATATTAGCATTACCCGGAGATACCATCATCGACGAGAGATAACTCATGGAAGATAACCCCCCCCAAAAAAAAAAAATCCCGCATCATTTCTCCCCCGTCTCACTAAGCCAGATATCCTCTTTGGGGGGGGGGGAGGACCGATCCGCACGTACGAGATTCGGAGGAGGCCCGAAGCAGCCAAACCTGGCCGAGATTGCGTGATGGGGCGATGATGTGACGCCGCCGGCTCCCGTTAAACACAAACAAACAGTGACAGCCGCGATGCCGCGTGCCCGGTCAATCATTACCGTCGTGTAGAGAGGCTCCCGACGGGTGGGTTGGATGCCGGCTTATTCGGGCCCTCTGACGACGTCGTGGCGTGCTCAGACGCGGGTGGCGCCTCCCGACGGCGAGATCGGGAACGAGGGAGCCGACTGAGATAGCCGGCGACGGAGAAGAATCAGCGCCATTTATGCCGAGTTCGCACGAACTAAGTAGCGCCTCGCGTTCGCGCTGATGATCCACTTCTCGAGGAGATAATGGCCTTATTATAGGAACCACACCCAAAAGGAGGCTTAATCCCCGACGACGGGTTGATTATTAGTAAACAGACAGTGATGTACGCTTCATTAGGACAGTTAGGTTCTGACATTAGGTATTTTCTTTCTCACTGGTTTATCAGATCGTTTGTGGCGATGGAGCCGCGTTTGTGATGAGGAAATGGATGCTGAATGTATATCTATTTAAATAGAAGCGAATGCGTTTGTTTATTTGTTTGTTTGTTTGTGTGTTTGTTTGTCTGTGTGTTTGTCTATGTGTTCACAAACAATTCCAACAAAAGAGTCTTAAACGGCGGTGAATATGATATTAATTGGGACTATGATTGGGACTGATTTTGACTCATAAAAATTAGTTTTTTTTAAATTATTATAAACCCTTATTTATTATTCTAAACCCTTATTTATTATTCTAAACCCTTATTTATTATTCTAAACCCTTATTTATTATTCTAAACCCTTATTCATAATTCTAAGCCCTTAGTTAAATGGGCCGAAAGCCCAACTAGCAACCTTTAAAGTACGCGCAGAGCGCCATTTTTAAGCTTCAATACTATAATTAGGTGTGTCTCCATGGTCTAACTGGTAGCGCGGTTGCCCACCTATCTCAACCACCCGAGTTCAAATCTCGGCTTGGGTATGTCTAAAGGGTGTTTCATCTTTCGATTCGCCTCATAGCCTTTGGAAGTCGCTTCGTGCTCAAAAGTTGGTCGTAAAACATCAAACATCCAAACATCCATGTATACCATAATTGTTGTGCCCCACATAAATCTAAAAACGCCTCATCTACATTTTACGTGCCTCATCGATATTGGCTTGTTTGTGGAGATTTAATCGTACCCATAAACAGTTATGTTCGAAGAATGGACGCAGTTGATATCTCGCTGTGCTAGAGGTTTCCGTGTCCGAGACTCCGAGTTCGAATCACGGTGTTATCTGCGTCCGTTGGATGGCCGTTCTGATTCCGTCATTTCCGCTGAGACGAGCCTAAATCGTAACCTCGCGTGAAGCGAAAAGTGTATCGTGATAGTAAAAGAAAACCGTTTTGGATAGTCTTTTATATGTGATGAGTCAGGTCGTCGTTTCACCTGTGATAATCATATAATTTAAGAGCTATCTGTTATATATGCTTGAGCGAAACTATCAAAATGTAATCAGACAGAAATATTATTATTATTATTATTACAAAAAATGTGCCTTATGACAATAACATGCCGAAATGTAAACACCGTCATTAATCGCATCTCAGCATTACACTCCCTGCAACCTATTCATGGCCTACTTTGGCATCCGAATGTTGTCGGATGCGTAGATGGTTGACCTTTGTTTTCAGCCAATTTGGGAAGATCAAAGAGAACAAACAACAACAACCCGGTCGCCGGAGATGTCGCCCACCAGGTATGGCTTCCCGTTCCATTGTTCGTCGACAGAGTAGTGGGCACCGGTTGAGTCTTCGATGACCAACTGCTGCGAAGGCTGACAGTCTGTCGCCGGCGCTGGATGCCAACTTCCCTTCGCTTCCATTTTTTACTTACGTTTCCCGACTAGCGTTGTCCAGGGTTTTCCTTAAGCCAACCAACCGTCCCCGTATCTGGACACGGGCTCGTCTCCGACGCATATTTCATCACAACAAAAACGGGGCCTATTTCGGTCCATTTTCAATGAGAAACGTCGGAAATCTTTCTGCGCTATTTTAATATCAGTGGATGGGAAGTTGGCACTGGATCAGACAGTTTCACGGCCCGTGCGGTACATTAAAGGCCCCATCTTTGTATACAACGAGACGTCTAATCATGTAAATGGGAAAAGAAGGAGAAGAGGGGGGGAAAGGAAATATTCCTCAGCAGCGAGCGCCGCACCCGCTACGGAGATTCGGTGTTTTGCTAAGTGCATCTTTAGAAAGTTTGTCGGTGACGCGTTGGCTTTGAAGTAATATATCAAGTCGGAGAGAAAACACGCTGAACTTCGAACTTCGAACATGAAAAGGAAGGATGCGCTGCCACAATATGCCATCCGAAGATTAATAAGCGTAGGTGTACCAATAACCCAGAGATGTCCGTCTACATCGTTCTATCTAATTAACTACGAAGACATACGATCGATGAAATATTATTTTTTAATGTTCCAACAACAATAGAATAAGGAGAGAACGGACTTCGCCGTAACTCCGGTAACACGTTGACGCTGATTATAAAACGGACGTATCCAATTTATGATTTGTGACTGACAGCTGATGAGTTCACGTTGTCATGAATCTTCTTTTTGGTATTTGTTTCTTTCATTTAGTTTTCTTTGTGTCATCCTTCGGCTGATGAAACGGTTTGCTAAAATGATCGTATCGGGCGGGGCAGGGCGGGCGAGCAAAGAGATCTCCGAACGTCGTAATGAGCCAAAATGGAAGATGAAACACCCTTCAGACATATCTACGCCGGGATTTGAACTCAGTTGGTAGTAATCCGCGGCCACACACGCTACCAGTTAGCGCCCGGTCGTATTATGAGGATTACTCCCAAAGATGACTAATAACATGAATTTGTGGATGACGTCCACTCTTCGTATTCAGGACCACGTGCTATAACCGTATTCACAGATACGCGATAATAGGTAATGGTATAGCATTCAAAGAAAGCTACGCAATGAAAAGAAAAGTAGTTCGTATGCCCACATAATGTTTACATGTGAGAGTATATCATTCGTTACCTATTGCCATAGTGGCTATTCATTCATTCGTAATATTTCAATTAGAAGTCTTTATGAGTAATACTTTACATGTGTATTGCAACGAAAGGGTAACGGGCTACGATAAACGTCGTAAATCCTTCAGTACTCTCAGGTGAGATTATTGCCAGGCTTAAAATACCTGTATTTTATTCGGACCCAATTAGTAGATTAAAGCCTTCCAATTGCCGGTATATTTCGAATGAAGTGTTCAGTCACTGAATTGTCCAGATGATCCCGTGTCGAATGATGCGGTTTCTTTTGCGAGTTGATTTCTTTCGTTCTGTCCGAATCTTAATTTAATTGGCACTCAGCGTGGTGCATTCCTTGGCTCAATCTGTGTAGGAGTTCCATACTGGGTTTTAATTCGGGTAAATGCTTATCTTCTTCGCTTGAAAAAATTCTTAAAATTAGAATCAATGTTATCATGAATATACCAAAACCCGGTAATTTTACATTCTTTGCAGTTGACTTCGTTCTGTCCAATCTTAATTTAAATTTGGGATAAGGTGGTGCATTTTGGTCAATCTGTGTAGGAGTTCCCAAATGCGGTTTTAATGCGGGTAAATGCGGTTTTCACTGTACGGGTCACTTACACGTACTTCGCTAGCCCCACGAATCCTTTCCCATGAAACCAAACCAGACATCTGTAACATGATACAATCAAAATACGAATCGGGTTTGTGCGGGATAAAGTAGTCCAATTATTCAGTAAATGACAACTGACTAAGATAGAATTATTTAACAAGACATGTAAACACTCTTATAGCTATTGCAAGATTCTGCATACCACGATATATATATATATATATATATATATATATATATATATATATATATATATATATATATATATATAATTTTGTAAACGAGGGCGAATATATGTGCAAAGCACGATTATGCCGCGCGGATGTCCATATGTATATGTATGCATGCAAAGCGTGATTATACATTTAATTAAAATGGACAACTGGACGAATAAGGAAGCAAAGTGAAGTCGATAATTTAAACACGTTACCAAGGAGCTACGAACGTTGACATACCGAAACTCGATCGGAGATACCTTTCAAAGTTAATGACAACATCTGTCACGACATACGCGCCGTTTATCTGCTTGATTGATGATGGGCGTGGGTTGATCTTTCATCCATCTTATCAATATCGATGGAAGTCTCTTAATTAATTCACTGAAAATGCAAGAGGGGTGTAGATGGAGTGGAAGTGGGGGGGGGGGTGACGCACGTCGATATCCACTGGCCGTTGCTATTCTAACCCGACGTCGCTTCATCGATCGATCTGAATACGTCTTGTGCTGTTGAAGATTTAGGACTTAAGACGGAGTGGGTGGTACTTCAGGTTGAGTTATGTACATAATCCGTGTTCGGGGGCCATCTGTCACATATGATACATCAAGACGTAGCCGTCGGCCGAGGCTAACAGTCCTATTAATTTGAGTGAGATATGTATCCGTAGTTCAGTGCGTTACCTTCTAATAAAAGACTGAGGTGAGACGGCCAGAACGGAAAAGGGAATCAATCGTCATCTCCCCGCAACCATACACCTCTCCTCCCATTCCTCCGCTGCCCCACCCCACCCAGCCATCCACCCCGAAATTCGCCGCTGACGCAAGTGGGACATTATTACGTCAAATGAGTGGGCATAATGAAGCCATTTGAGGGCCTATAACTGTATAGTGGACGGGTGTCCTTCTTGGTCTTTTCAATGACGTAGCAACGAGAGGGTCGGTGGACAACAAGCTGTAAAACTGGCATCTAGCATACTTAACACGCACAGAGATACCTACTTACAGACAGATAGGCAGACAGGCTGAGCAGAGAGAGGCACACACACACACTGGTGAGACATTACACATGTTTCAGCAAGAAAAGTCGCCACTCTGGGTTCAGTCCCCTGAAGAAACGTCCAGAGTTTGAATTCACGGTTCGAGATTCTCTGTGCCTGTGCCTTATTATACACAGCTAAAACACACACACACACACACACACACACACACACACACACACACACACACACACACACACACACACACACACACACACATTCATGAATAGATACACAGATAGGTATATATTTAGACAGATAGACAGTTAAATTTACCAATAAAACGTTGAACGGACATATAAACAGACAGAGAATGGTGGCATTTGGAAAGGAAATAGAACAACTTTGTAGGCTAATGAGAGCGAAAAGCCTTTCTCTCCTTATGATAAATGACGCTTAATGGCAGCCACCGAGTGGAAGATTGAAACTGTGATGCCGAAAGATATTAGTCGTAAAGCTGAATACAGAGAGTGAGCGTGTGATTCGTTTAGCGTCGCCTTAGGTTAAATCTGGGACGCATAGCCAAAGACTGACTGCTTGGTGAAACATCCAACAATCGCTGTTGGTGTCTAGATTCGAACTTTGACCAGGCGATTTGTAGTGGAACACTGCGCTCTAGTCACTGAACTAAACGAGATACCCAGAGAGTACACGAAGGATTGAGCTGAGTTGGGTTGTTCAACATCGGTACTGGAGACACAAGCGGTGTCTTGATAAGGGAACATATCCCATCGGTAGGAATCGCACCCACAACCTCGATATTTTTAACGTATTGCTGTAATTAGTATGTCACCGAAAGGCCTGAAAACATTAATAGCAACACTCTGTGGAGAACCTTAATGTCAGTATTCTTCTCACACCAAATGAATATTAATCATGATCGAATCGTTTTAATCCATAAATACGTATTTTGTCGACGACACTGAAAGAGTTAGTATTCCATATTTGTTTTTTATTAATAATAGTAATAATGTTTTTTGCACAAGGTAGGCTAAATGGGCCGAGCGACCCCCAAATGTAATAAGGCGAAGTGACAGATGAAACACCCTTCTGATATAGCCCAGTCGGGGTTTTAACCGAGGTGCTATAGATCTGTGGCAAACTCCGCTACCAGTTAGGCCACGGAGGCCTAAGTTTATTTAATGAATTTACGCGTGGAAAAAATACTACTGGCCTTATTTGCATCTGTATATGTAAACATTTACAACAAAATGAGCAACTGAGGATTGGCCAATAGATTTCCGACTGAGGACAGGCTGGTGTGTTGATTGGCTCGTGTGTGTGTTTTATAAAGATAGTTAAGGCGCTGGCACAGGTGTTATACTTTCATTCAAACAGCAATTAACTCCAAACTGATTTTTAAAAAAAATACTTAATTGCAAGTATAATTAATTACCGGTAAAGAAACATTTCTAAAATAACCCAGAAGAGGATAATCTAAATATAAAAAAAGAAACTATGATTAAAACAAAACCAGGCTTTGTATCGAACACTACGGCCAAGAAAGATTAAACCTAAAATGGAGAAATAAAATATTAATACACAGTATGAATAATGTATGAATAATATAAGCATAAATCAGAATAAATTCAGATTAATACTAATAGCAGCGATATAACACGACTCAACCCAACAGCAACGACCGGTTTCGACCTATTCAAGTCTTCATCAGGTTGCATAGAATGTCTGTGTGTGTGTAAGCTGTTTTGGCTTTCTATGTGTTTATATTTGTTTCATTTAAATGGAGATCCTAAAAATAACAATATTTCTCTTTAAGCATTATATATATATATATATATATATATATATATATATATATATATATATATATATATATATATATATATATATATATATATATAAATAGAGAGAGAGAGAGAGAGAGAGAGAGAGAGAGAGAGAGAGAGAGAGAGAGAGAGAGAGAGAGAGAGAGAGAGAGAGAGAGAGAGAGAGAGAGAGAGAGAGAGAGAGAGAGAGAGAGAGAGAGAGAGAGAGAGAGAGAGAGAGAGAGAGAGAGAGAGAGAGAGAGAGAGAGAGAGAGAGAGAGAGAGAGAGAGAGAGAGACTTCACAATATGCTTAACAAAGGTTATTAATTTTATAAATGTGTATTACCAACAATACTGTTGTTATATGTGATACAACATTTATGGTTATTTACTCAAAACACGACCAGTGTCTACTGTCTATGTTGAGTGGTAAAGGGATATTGTGATATATGATAGTATTGCAATGAGGATTTAATTTTCGTTTCCTTTAAATTCCAGACAAAGATATTCTACAATACACACAAACATTGTATCAGTACACATGTCCCATTTTATTGAATGGGGGGGGCATATATGGATGGATGATGGGATTATCCGAAGGTCAACGAACTAATACGAGTTCCAAACGACTATGAACTCCTGGGCGCCTCCGTGGTATAATTGGTAGCGCGTTGGACCACAGATCACTACCATATGAGTTCGAACCTCGGCGTGGACATATCTGAAGGGTGTTTCATCTTTCTCTTCGCTTCATCACATTTGGAGGCCAATCATCATCATCATCATCATCATCATCATCACCTATGGCCTCCTTAATTGGCTGCCACTCGTGTATTAGGTCAGTGTTAGCCAACCATTTCGTGGTTAATGTATTTAAAACAGTTCGACAAGAGACAAGGATGTTTGATTTATCCACCTCAGATCAGGAGCATCTCTAGGTAACCCGTTGATAGTATTTACAGCCATTCTTGATGGGATGTGCCACCTGTTGGCCTCAAACATGGGGTTAATTCCATGTTATCAATTCCAATTCTACTCATTTCCATTTGGTCACTTATAATTCCAATTCCACATCAAATGTATCAATTCCAATTCCGTTTTTACCGACTCTTTTTTACTTGCTACTTTTACCATGAGTAGGTACTCTGAGTACTCACTCCGAGTAGTTTATATTCCAAGTAGAATTGTCTTGGAAAAAATATTTCTGAATTAAAAAATTTAATGGTAAATTAATTTGTGGATTGAATGTTTTTGGTAGGAAACTTAAATTCCAATTCCAATTCTGGAATTGAATTGACCCCATGTCTGGTTGCCATAATAATATATTGTCGGAAGACTTCGAACAATTAACGTTATCGAGAGACGAGAAGGCGATTGACATCTCATGGTTGTCCTGCTAAGTGTCAAATTCGGCAAAGGGCGTGATCTACATATATTTTAATTTTGCGTCAAATTATTCTGAATGCGAATTATAAATGTTTGCCTTAATTCCAATCCGAGTTACATATCTATGGTTAGTTAACTGCAGGGGTACGTGAACATCGGGAAAAAATACCCTTAAAATATTTCATAATTAACTTTCGGAAAATTGTGAGTTTCGGCGCAAGATTGAGAACTCTGTGAGATCCGGAACGCTTGGAAGCTTGCTCGACTAAGTTCTCATACCGAGGCATAAATCGGTAGAGTGTTAGACATAGGGATCAGAACCCCACAACTATCTCTAGTAAGGATCCTCCATCTTTAAATGCAATATACTCTTTGGTGGCATAATAACTATTAATAATACTGCAAATTTGTCATTCGTAAATAACCACACATCGAATATTGTCTAATGTGTGTCTGATAGCATTATTATGTAAAAGACAAATTACATTATACTTAATTTTATACTAGGTTACTAAGCTACTTAGTATAAAATGAAGTATAAGTGTGTTTTATCTGTTAAATAATAACTTAGTAAGTAAAACATTTTTGACAATTCTCCCAAGAATATTGGCCTAATACTCGCCACGAGAAACTAAAGGTTTTGTGCAAGACAAGCTGGGTTGAAAGACAGTCTTGTTTGAAAACATTTGGTGATCTTGCCTTGATGATATAGTTAATTCACATGTTTGTCCACATGTTAATGAAAGTCGTTGGAATTGGGAAAGTGACACCAAGACTACGGCTCATGGTTTGAAAAGTAGTCTGCAGAGTTTTGGAGTCATGGTTGGCTTCACAGTATTAAAGAATAGTTTTAGGATTATTTGAAAGGTTTGTCAGCTAAACTACAAAGAAGAGATATTGACGTCTTTGAGGCATACACAATGATTGACAACATCAAATTAAAGATTCAATGTATAGCTTCTCTGTGTTGAGGCTAATGAAAAGCCACCTCAGGAGCTAGATGACTGACACAAGGTTTTCTGCCTAAACATTAATGAAAATACTTTACAGTAAACACATCGATTCCAAACAAATTGCAGATAAGGTCATTAAAGAACACCCTAGACGTTTATTCAAGGTCAGCCTTTTCGACTGACTGATGTAGATTTATATGAGGTAATAAATATTTTAAACACCATTGTTTCTTTCTCATAGGTATGCACCTTGAAATTAATCGTTAGTCTGCTTATTAAATATTTTAGTGACATAACACAGAATATGTCACATTATGACAGGGGACACTTTCATGTTTCTAGCAACAAATCGAGTAACCCCCAATAATCCTAACAATCTGTACATATACTCAACCAATCACCAAGTCCATTTTCCAGTATTTATACACAATATTCACTTGAAAAAGTCGCTTCAGAAGAAATCTAAGCATGATCTGATTTCCATTTTTCTCGCAGAGAGAAAGGAGGGATACCCACCTCCCTTACCCACACCTCATCGGCACTTTGTGCCTCGCATAATGACTTCTCCCTTGCTTAGATCCCCCAACCCAAAACTTCCTGGATCCGCCCCTGGATCACCTAGATCTTTTAGCCCAAATACCTTTAAGATGCGAAAAACCTTTGCTCTGTGGCATATTTCCGTTTTGGGGACGACAGGAATTCAGCACGACGCCATCTTCGAGTTGAGGCACGTTGTTTAATCCGAATAATAACCTCTCGAAGCGAGTAGCATTCTTTACGCAAAATGACGGAAATTAGCACGCCATTTGCAGAAAGCGATTCCTTTTTTCCGCCAACAGAAAACAGCGCAACCAGAAAACAGCGCAACCAGAAAACAGTATTATTGCACCACCGCCAGTGACGCGCGAGAAAGGTCATAAGAACCACAGCAATTCAAATAATATCCCATTCAATGTAGCGAAAGACTATAATTATCACACCAGCTTCGGGTTTGTCGGTTTTTCCTTTCCTAAAAATAAAACGCGTTAGCCATTCGGCCAAAAGGATATACTTAGCTCCGTAAAGGAAAAGGAATCCACC
>JAODUP010001579.1:0-42203 GCA_025642065.1 Paralvinella palmiformis
TCTGCTATACAAAGTATAATTAAATATAGGGTTTTATTAATGACAAGGAGACTAAAGTTAGCCTTGAATGTCATATTACAGACTGGACATAACTGGATCTAGGAAAGATAATTCTATTCCCACAAACAACTAAGGTGAATTATATATACAACAAAACTTGTTATATAAAACACACCAACCACACGAGCTGTGTCCAATGCCACCGCTCGAGATGCGATGCAGTGTTTCTATTCCTGAGTCAGGAGTACATGCTTTAAGAGCGTACTGTGTCTGCTACAGTCATTTAAATGCTGGATAACCAGGCCAAACACTTAAACGGCGTGCCTCCAAAGACGCAAATAGTGCACGGAATATATAGCTCTAGATCAACTTTTCTTGAATGCAGGGACCGGGAAATATGGTATCCACGCATAGAAAACGGAACTTTCTGGCATTCGCAGTATCGGAGATGTGCCTGAAATCCGCTGTTCTCGACCATGGGTCAAATAGATCAAGTGGATAGGCGCTTTAATTTAGATCCCACCACACCTAACTGCATATACTTAGGGACGCTAAATTAAGCGTGAATGAACGTTCCCTTAGTGATGAACGGAAACATATGAGGGTTAGCTGTTAGGTTCGAGTAAATCGTAGTATTTACTCAGGTTTGAGACGATATTTCGTTCTAGTCCAGTAATAATCCATTGTGCGGTATTGCTACTTTGTTTTTATTTTAGTTTAATCGCTTTAGTGAGTCCATACTGTGTTAGTGTACATTCTCTTTTTTTGAACAAACTGTAATGTTGTTAACACGCTAGGCTATTTTGGGTTAAATTTTCACTTAGGTTAGAAGAACTTCGCCCCAACCAGTCAGTGTATTGAACATGGTTCATATGGTGGATTTATTAGTTATTTCGAACCCAGAATAAAGCTGGGTCAGCATTGAGGTTCGAAATGCTTTATATACGGGTTTTCTTTTGGACCACGAAAATTACTGTTGAATGTAAACTGTTTTAAAAATAGTTTATGATATGTATGTAGCAAGTCACCATTGAACCACACGCACGTTTTTTGGCGAGCTTGGTATCAAATGGTATTTTTTTATGTTGTTTTTGTGGGGTGTGTGGTTTCCTTGGGCGTGACATATTTGTCGCGTAGAAAAGCGAATTAGCTGGTTCCCACAGGCTGATGAGTAGACCAGACACATGTTAGGTATACCCCATTTATCAATATGTGGAGGTATTGAACATTTAAAATTTTAGATTAATGTATGTATAGTTGTATTTAGATTTATGGAGGTAGGTTTCGAAGGAGGTTTAGATATGTTGATGCTCTGTGCCTGTTGCCTCTTACTATGTACCCTAAAACGCCCATTGCCCGTGCCAGACATCTTATCTATTTCCATCCAGATTCCTTATTACACCAATGTAAGAAAGTTATGTCGTTATTAAAACATGTTGAGTTTATTAGCTTTGTTATGTATAATGTAGAATCTATATTGTTGTCCTCTTATGTGGTCTGGCGAAACGACCTATTAATTCATACAATGCTGCTTGATGGATTTTTACTCCTGGAGTCGTTTGTTACTCCGGCAGGCATCTCCATGGGTATTAAGCTGCGGACAGAGTTTTTTCCATATTATGAGTAATTAGATTACACTGATATAGGAAATTTGTTAAATGTATAGCTATTATAATCCCGACGT
Organism: Paralvinella palmiformis; assembly: GCA_025642065.1. NCBI lineage: Eukaryota > Metazoa > Annelida > Polychaeta > Terebellida > Alvinellidae > Paralvinella > Paralvinella palmiformis. Next base: position 1,685 of record JAODUP010001579.1, read on the forward strand.
GTCATTCGCAGTATCGGAGATGTGCCTGAAATCCGCTGTTCTCGACCATGGGTCAAATAGATCAAGTGGATAGGCGCTTTAATTTAGATCCCACCACACCTAACTGCATATACTTAGGGACGCTAAATTAAGCGTGAATGAACGTTCCCTTAGTGATGAACGGAAACGTATGAGGGTTAGCTGTTGGTTGGTGTGTGTGTGTGTGTGTGTGTGTGTGTGTGTGTGTTGTGTGTGTTGTTTGTTTTGTGTGTGTTGTGTGTGTTGTGTGGTGTGTGTGTGTGTGTGTGTGTGTGTGTGTGTGTGTGTGTGTGTGTGTGTGTGTGTGTGTGTGTGTGTGTGTGTGTGTGTGTGTGTGTGTGTGTGTGTGTGTGTGTGTGTGTGTGTGTGTGTGTGTGTGTGTGTGTGTGTGTGTGTGTGTGTGTGTGTTCCCAGTCGTCTATCTCCCAGAGCATGTTCCCTGCAACCCAACTAGCTCGACGTCTATCGGGATAGTAGAAAGTTGCTAGAATGGGTCGAGGTTGGTTTTGTTGGTTCTGGCCTCTGCCTCATAGTCTATCCGGCTTAATTACTTCAGCTCCACTAACACTTTGTTCTATCAGCTCATCTATTCCTTTTATCTCATCCATATTTCTATACTGTAGATTTTTGCGCAGATTGTGTATCATAATAATTCCCTTTCTTCTTTCTCCGTCAAAATATTTATCCATTATCTTTACTGTTTGTCTTTGTGTAGATAGGATTCTCGTTTCATCGTGCGAGTTCTTACCTGCCCCAGATGATTGTCCTGTATTTCCCACTACTATGTCTGCGTCAGATTTCGTAACTGCGGTGTGTTGTACTATCAGTTCTTGCAGTTTACCTTCGAGCCTGCTGATCTCGTGCTTTCCAAGCGAGTAACCCTACCCGCTGATTCTGTGATGGCCTCTTGCTCTGGGTATACCATTGAATTTAGTAAGTTACGGAAGAGCCTTAACTCTACTTCATGGGTTGTGTGAAACCAATGTGATGATGATGATGATGATTGATTATTTACGGCCACTTTTGTGCATAAGGTAGGCTAAATGGGCCGAGCGACCTCCAAAGATAATGAGGTGAAGTCAAAGACGAAACAATCTCCAGATTTGCCCACGCCAAGAGTTGAACACTTGAATCAAGCTCAGTTTGTATTTTAACTTCTTTTTCGCTTTCTAGTTAAACTTTTTTGCTTATTATTTTCCTCGCGCCATTGTTGACAATGTTGTTGCCGTCTGCGGGTTCTTCATAAAGTGCATCCGGTTTCGAGCCAGTTCTGATGTCGCGCTCATTCTTACTAGTTTCTCTGCTTCGGTATTTTCCATGTTGCGTGCATAATCAATTTGTCTATTAATATATTCTTGCCTGTAATTTCCGTTCTAACAGATGTTTCGTTTCATATATGTTCAGTCTGTGGTCTAAGAAATTGTTTTCCCAATATACAAATAACTGCTACAACAACGAATAATAATAATAATAATAATAATAATAATAATAATAATTACAAAACATCTATTGTGCCAATATTCTCGCCAATATCCTAGTGCAATGGATAGGAAAACAGCTCCATGTTTGGCTATCATTCTAGTGCACTAGTCTATCTTGTTTTGTGTGATTAATAATAAACTAGTATTATAAGTTTGGCAGAACGCTTCACCATTCATGGACTAGCGATAACGTTTCTTATCGTGTAGAAAGTGTTCAGTCATAACGTTTACACATCCTAGAAATCACCTCTGTGACCTAACTCATAGCGTATCAGTCATCTATCACCGGCTTTCAAATCCTGGTTCAAACAATATCTGAATGATTCGTTTATTAAGAATAAAGAGGGATGTCAAAGACCCTCTAAGGACTTAAAACACTCTGGCAGTGACCACCCTCAGTGTATTTCGGCTCCATCTTTCAGTACTGCTCCCCTGTGAGTGGTGGAGGAGGAAGTTTCTCAACCACTCCAACATAGAGGCTGTGCTGAATGAGCGACAGCCTGGGGGATTATCCCCGAAAAACAAATCAATCAAACGTAGTCAGGGTCATCTAGCGATTTTAAATGATCCGGAGAGCAGTTTTATGTAAGGTACCTACAGAACGCGGAAGCACATACAAAAGGATGATTCGACACCAGATGTTGCAGTAAGCAACACGTGCGTGTAGTTCACTGGTAGGTTAACACACATACAAGATAACTAATTTCCTATCACTCTTTACATTCAGCAGTTATTTGCTGTGGTTCAAAAGAAACCTATACATCTCACCATAACATCGATTTAGGAAGAGTTCCAGGATGATGATGATGATGATGATGATGATGGCAGTTGTTTTACTATAAATTTAGTCCATAGAGGGGGTCGGATATGTCCTCATTGTTCTTGTTGGTGTGTGTAAGGGTCTTTCTGGAGAAGTGGGGTGATGATGTCTGGTAAGAATGTTGATTTTCTTATGATCAATCCTGCTAGGTGATGGTTTGGAAGTTTGTGGTCTTCCGGGCGGAGATGACCTTTTGGTATTATTCGGTGCTTCGGGTAGGCTTGGGCAGTTGAGCAGATAATGTAACGGGTCGTACACTTGTTGACAGTGCCAGCGTAGTGTTAGGGGTGACGGGCCGGTGAAGTTTCTTGTGTAAGTCCAGAAACGTAGTCTTCTGAGCTGGGTGTCGGCCAATCTGTTGTTGAGGATATTATGTCTAACTACAGTTGTCTTCTGGTACCAATCCTTTGATGCTGAAGTAGTGTCTGTGTAAATCGATTGAAGTCGATTACAGATGAATCCGTCAACAAGGTAGTTGAATGTCCCTGGGGTATGTTCGGCATGTTCGATGACGTCTAGGCTCGTGGCTTCGTTAGCTAGTTGATCGGCTCGGTCGTTCCCTAAAGGTTAATATGGCTTGGAACCCGGTGGAGTATTACTTGGATTCCACGCTGCCTGAAGGTTGATGCCACGGTGTAGATTTCTACTACGTTTCCCAGTGTTTCCCCTGCTATTTAACGAGCGGGGAGGCCAGCCTCGCTGTTTCTCTACACCGCCTCGCCAAAATCGTCACTATTTCGGCGACATATTTCGCAACGTTTCATCGTCAGCCAGCGGTATAAAATGAAGCCACAAAATCACTTACATTTATTTCTGCAACGTGGCGCATTTAGCAACGATGAATTTTAGCCTTCTAAAGTTCCTTACATCGACTTATGAATTGGACGACATGAATTACATCACGTATCGTCTGTCCAATCACATACTTGTGGCCACTAAAGCCCCCGTTTTTTTCTCAGACAGCTTCCATTGCACTAACCGAATCAATGAGAACTGCAGAAGTGAGGTGATTTTTCTCCATCACGAAAAGGGTTTCGAACTATTTGTTGGAAACATCAAATGGCACCGACTCCAGAAGGACCACTTTGCAGCCTGCATCCATATATCGGGGTTCAGCCCAGCACCAAGGGAACTCCACTTCGGTGACCTTATTCACAAGTTCTACCAAAGGATCCCAAACCTGAAATCAGATGGAGTAAAGAGAATCAAGATTTCTGACTTGTAGTGTTCCATAAAAGTGTTTTATTCTAATTTTAATTTATTTCTTCCCTGTATAATATTCAAGCAGAAAGGCTAAAACTTCCTTAAGAATAAGCCATTTTTAAGTAATATTAAAAATAATTTCGGGCACCTATAGTAACTGGGAATTTTAGCAATTATGTAGGAATTATAATCAAAGGAACTATTTGATAGCGGCATCAGCGTCAGGTAGGTATTTTTGTAGTCGTACTTTCGTTATGGATGATTAAACAGTTACGTGTTGTTACAAAAACCGGATACACGTGGTCAATCGAATACCCGAAAAAATTATTAAGCCTGCGACCTTGGAGGCCTGTGACCTTTACAATGTATCTGGGCTACTCATCAGCCTGTGGGGAAAAGCTTTTGGTACTCGACAAATATGTCACGCCAACAGGGAAGTGGCTACATGCAGGCTGCGCACAAAAGCGGAAGCACGTGCAAACATTACGATTTGACACCACAGCTCGCACTAAACAACACATGCGTTTGGTCCAATAGTTCATACACAAAATAACTACTTTGACACCACAGTTTGCATTCGACAGTAATTTTCTGTAGTTTAAAAGAAACCTATAGTACATAGAACATTTTGACATCCCAAATGCTGACCTCGGCTTTATTCTGGGTTCAAATAATCAAATAAATCCTACCTATATGAACCATATCCCTCGGCGCATTAACCAACATTACAGTTTGCTGTTCACGTGTTACACCTACATGTGGAAACAGTGAATTGACTCAAAAATAAAGTTTCAAAATTCGTTTCATACCTGAATAAATACTATGATTTACTCAAACCTAACAGCTAATCTTCATGTGTTTCCGTTCATCACTTAGTGAACGTTCATCCACGCCTAATTTAGCGTCCCTAAGTATATCCAATTACTAGGGCGCCTCCGTGGTCTAGCGGTAGCGTGCTGGACTACAGATCACTACCACCCGTGTTCGAATCCCGGCGTGGTCGTATCTGAAGGTTGTTTCGTCTTTCACTTCGTCTCATTATCTTTGGAAGTCGCTCGCCTATTTAGCCTACCTTGTGCACAAAAGTGGCCGTAAAAGATCAATCATCATCATTATATCCAATTGCTTTTGGTGGGATCTAAATTAAAGGATCCGGTCAATATCCCCTGCGGTCTTTTGTCTTCCACGTCCTCCTCTTGTGCCTTAGCCACATCAGCCATCTTAATCGTCTTTCAAATAATATATTCTGTTTGTGAATTTTTCTCACCCATATTGTTTATATAAGGTCAATAAAATAACTATCTATAAACAGTTTGTTTGCATGAAATATTTGATTGCAATAAAATACAAATATATCCATACAAGAAATTCTAATAGACTTAAAACATTTTTAATCGTCATTCTGACCAAATATAAATAATATTTACCTGTAGATCCGTTACGAGAGCACCTTTACACGATCGACCTCTACGCTGGGAACATTCCCATCTGATTGTTGACTTGTTTGAATACTTTTTAGTTTAAGTATACCCTTCATGATTCACTTTCACGCCATCTCTGTTATTTGTTTTAGTCCATGATTGTCAAAATAGATTTATGATATGTACAGAACTATCAGCACTATTTGTAGGGATTCAATTTCTTAAATACTCGAAACTGTCATCCGAGATCTGCTTGCTAACTGTTCTCTGTATTCATTGTCTGCCATATCAAGATCTGCTTGCTTCAAAGAAATATCTATCTACATGTATATTTTATGGCTTTACAGTGGCTTCTTTTTTTCATTTTTGGTAACTATTCTCTTTATTCATTGTCTGTCGTCAACAATTGCAATTATGATGATCCCTTGATCAGAAAGATAAACGGGAAAAGACCTGAGTGTAATAACATAAGAGAAGATTCTCAGTTCCAATGAGTGTGTCCTTAATTACAATTGATATATGTAGAATGAAACATTGGTTATATTGCATCTATATATTGCATTAAAAATATATTGTAAAAGAGATTTACCAATTTATGTATTATCATTATTATTTTTAACTAATCATATACCTATTTATTTATCTTTATATTTTTCAATGAACCGTAGCAAATTAAACATAGAACACAACAAAATAAGTTTATTGTACATTAATCAAAATATCGATTGTAGAAATCAAACTGTTTAAAGTTATGTGACAAAGAGGAATGGCAAACACCAAGTGAGTAATTAATGAAGGGGCTAAAGACCTATAATCGTTTGTGTATGTGTTTGTGTATGTGTGTTTTATGTTATAATAGAAAACAAAGCATGGCTATTAGTACATACAATAGAAACTAGTTATAATTATAATTTTTACAATATAGAAACTAGTTATAATTATAATTTCTACAACAATAGTACTAATAGAATTTTGATTCAGCCCAAAAGATCACGACTAGTTTCGGTTGTAGAAAGCTTTTTCAAGTACATGTGTCTCAATTGACCATCAACACAGAGACATCTTAACAGCATCATAGGCCCCCGGGAAAAACAGTCCAATGGGGTCCCTACCTTCACAACCATCCACAGGAATAAAAATGTAAATGGTCGAGATCCGTACACATACATGCACGTGAGGTTGCTGACCGTGATATTACATCAGATGCGAATGCCAATGTCTACTTGTAATATAGTAACAAATATTCATAATTTAGTATAGCGTACTAGTTATTTTTTGACAGCAAGTCACAACATACATAGATTAGCATGGGGCCCCTATGCTCGTGGGCAAGTGTCCAGAGTGCCCATGCGTTAAGACGTTCCTGCATCAACACACTCAATCCAAGGTGGATTATTAGCCCAGAAGCCGAAGTGGGCGATACTAAGACAACCAGAGTGAATAATAAAACAAATTTATCCAGGTAGGAAATACGAAGATGCAAAAAGAAAAAGCAATATGAATTGACATTTACCGGTGATATGAATTCGAAAGCCGTCATATTTTCACGTCAGTTACGTCATTATGAACAGATGCACAATGAATGTTTCAACAGTTTCTGTAAGTTAACAGTCAGCGTGCTATCTTATACTTCTTTTATGTGACACTATTAATAATATTACTCAAATATTTCTACGAAAATAACATATTATCCAAGTATATATGAGGGCTTTTTACCATGAGGGCTTTTAACCTAGGCGGGTTTTCGCCTGAGGGCTTTTGTCCTGGGGGCTTTTGATTGGAACCCTATACTTCACATGTAATAATTAAGATTTTCAAACGCATGAAGTGAGCAAATTTTAAATAACTTTTTTTGATGAAACAACTACTGGGTATGCTCTTTATAATAATATGTTTTCAACAAACCAAATCATAATTATTTCCGAAACTAATTAGTTCTAACTCATATCATAATTACGCGTGAGAGATGTGGAGTTCTCGGGCATAATTATGATGTTACAGAATCGTAAGATATGATATAATGACTTTCTGTCACTATTATTAGGAATAATATCGAAATAGGTTGACACATTTGTACAGAAAGAGTTCATATTTTCATCGAAGTCTAACAAAAGACAGTAACTGTTGGCGTTTAAATCGAACAATAGTAAACTGTGTTCGGTTTGTTTGTTTGTTTGTTTTGTTGTTCGGGGAGAATCCCCAAGCTGTCGCTTATTCAGCACAGCCTCTATGTTGGAGTGGTTGAGGAAACTCCTCCCCCACCACTCACAGGGGAGCAGTACGGAAAGATGGAGCCGAAATACCTTGAGGGTGGTCACTGCCAGAGTGTTTTACGTCCTCAGGGGGTTTTTAACGTCCCCCTTTATTTTAAATAATTCAGTGGAGACGGCAGCGCCATTTAACGTGGTCAGCCACCCACGAACGTGTTCGGCTTAAAACACATTCCTTTTATATCCGTGTGTGACGTCAGGGCATCTTTGTCGATGAGAGAAAATAATCCATTTCAAACGCACACGATATCGAAATAATCTGCTTCCTTTGCTATGCCGGTTTGTTTTCACCGACTTCTCGTCCAAATGAGGTTATTAATAGACCAATATTTCATATTCGGATGTCGCTGTGAGCCATCTTCGAGAATTCTGGTATATGATGTACAAAATGCTTTATGGAGTTGGGGGGATAGAGATTTATCATTTAATTAGGCCCTGGTGGAGGTTCTGGCCTTGTTCGTGTTGTATTTTCGATTAACAACGCATATTTTACGTACGTAAAGTATAACAATACACTATTATCAGATAACGATATACGGGTGATGACGGGTAATCTCTTTGTCAGTCAGTCTATTGTCTAATTATCCAATAATAACATCTTCTGACAGGATATTTTACATGTACCAATTATACGTTTACACCAACAATTTATCGGCTGCCATCTTAATGAGATAATACTGGACGTTCCTTAAATAAACATCCATATCTCAGGATGTTTTCACAATCCCAACATAATTTTCCCCGTCCTCAGCAACCCGTCTTCATATATGACAGTTTGATGGAACCTCGATCACTTCAAACTGAAACCCGATGAATGAGCGAATGTATAGGTCAGAAATTTCAAACGAGTGTCACCCTAATTTGAAATTCATAATTTATCTTTGGATAGTACGCGTCATTTCCTAATGGATATTATATTTGGTGTGTTATACTTGGTAAGTAGGTGGTCGTTTTATCTCAGTTTTAATTATTTAATATTTTTAATACGTTTGAATTGTTTATTTACTTATCAAATCGCTAATTAACGTTGTTACCATTAATTTCTTGTTTTGTTTCAGATCTTCTCAGTCGTAATGCTGATAGGTAAATAACAAGATTGTGAAATAGGAATACTTTCCTTTCGTTCAGGCGAAATGAACTACGGAAATACGCCCGATTTGTGCGCCTGTAATTGAAAGACATGCCTGGCTGGTTGTGTTATAATACGAAACCAGTACATGATATCTGTTAATAAAAGCGTATTTCAACATAGACTGTCATAGTTGCGGGAATTTCTAGTATTTTTATGTCTTATTAACAAATTATATAGATGTTTGACAACAATTAAACACGTCCATGTGTGTGTGCGTGCGCGCGTGCGCGTGTGTGCAATTTTTATCATGTCATTTATTCTTTACAGAAATGGGGGTTACGGGAGCTGAATACTCATTTGAGAAAGGTAACGACCTATATGTAAATGTAAAATGTTTGCCTGTCTGCCTGTCTGTGTCCGTCTGTTTGTATGTCAAATCTTACGCCAATATATTAATTCCGTTAACGACGCGGTCATCACACGTCGTACACCTGTATCGTTCTGGATCCGTACAGGATGTCGTAACCATCCGGCTGACATAGTCTTCGTACTGGATGAGTCCGGCAGCATCTGGGGTCCTCACTTCCAAGAACAGCTGCGCTTCGTCAACAGCGTCGTCGATTCGTTCGACATCGCGACGGGTAAGACACAGATTGGCGTCGAGACGTTCGCCAGCGACGTCAGGATACACTTCCATCTGGGTCAGTTCACCTCATCCGGGTCACTAAGGGACGCCGTCGCCTCCATAGCCCAGCGTAGGGGAGCCACCGAAACGGCAATGGCTCTGGAGCGCATGCGAACCGAGATGTTTAGCACGGCGCATGCGCGCAGCGAGGTGCCCCACGTGGCGATCGTGATTACGGATGGCGAGTCGGAAGATCCGGTTGCAACGGCGATAGAGGCCGGTAAGGTGAGTTATTGAAGGTCGAATAATTGTGTTGAGACAAGTTCCGGAATGTATCAGCACCGATTGTGATTGGTCAAACTCTCACTGTATCCAGAGATCGTAATAAACTTACCGATATAAATAATGATGTTCTGAAAATGGCAAACACACAATATGACACACTTTCTGATCTAATCTGATCTGATTTTATGCGACCTGATGCAATCTAATCTGGTGGGTGTAATCTGATCTGGTGTGATCTTATCTGATGTGATCGCGGTGCATAATTCACATTTCGGTGAGTGTGTTGTGGTAGCAATTATTCCCGAAACGTGTTCTCATTCATATCTGTATACCACGGAGAGCCAACCTGAGGATTTTTGTCTCTCAGATCAATCGATCTATCGTTTATTGTTCATCTGCATACGATTTCAGCATCAACTGTAAATAATGGACTGCCATATATAAAAGGGTCACAAAGTCTCGGCTCTTGCGAGTTCCACATTTGACCCCGATAAAAGACCTTAGATCATTCACATCTCGGTATAATATTTTTCGATTTAGGTCCATGAAGCAGGTATAACGGTATTTGCCGTCGGTGTTGGTGTCATGAACCACGACGAACTTCATTCAATCGCCAGCTCCGAGGATCTGGTGTTTACCGTTGAAAATTACGACGCCCTGAAGAAACTCAAGGACATTTTAGCCTGGGAGGCATGCAAAGGTCAGGGGGTCAAGGTCGTAGCTGTGCTTTTTGACAACTTTAATATTTAAAAAAAAACATTTAGTTCGGCTTAAATATTACAACGAAACCGTTATCATTCAGTTTGGTGTCAGTATTTCTGCCATCATAATAATAAAAATGGGAAAGTCAATAACAAATACTACTACTACTATTAATACTACTAGAACTAGCACTACTACTGCTGATGCTACCTCTGTTACCTATATTATCATCATCATCATGACCGTGTTCGTTGTTGTCATTATCATCATCATCGTCGTGAGTCAATGAGTCAATGAGTGTAGTAGCCTCGGTACTTGTCTCACATGATACGTCTGGCCGAGACGAGTAATAATAGCAATAGTAATGGTAGTGGTGGAGGTAGTGGTAGAAGTAGTAGCAGTAATAATAGTAGTAGTAGTAGTAGTAGTATAAAGAATATTAAAAATAGTAGTAACGGTAGTATCAGTAGTAGTAGTAGTATAAAGAATATCAATAATAGTAGTAAAAGTAGTATCAGTTGTAGTAGTGGAAGTAGTAGTAGTAGTAAAGTAGTAGTAGTAAAGTAGTAGTGGTAGTGGTAGTAAAGTAGTAGTAATAGTAAAGTAGTAGTAGTAGTAGTAGTAGTAACAGCAGTATTAACTATAATAACATTACGTGTGTATTTATTATTTATTCCAGCTACTACCCCCAAGCCAACAACAACAACAACAACATTACCACAACATACACAAAGTAAGTCATATCAGTAAGTCAATATTGTATTGTGTATATAGAAGATGACTACTAAATAAATTGGTATCTAATGGAGATAACACTTCATAATGCCATCTATAAACATTTATTTCTTAAATAAACAATATACGCGCGTGTACTCGTGTGTCACACCGTCCATACAGCGAACTATATAATTGTCTATAGCGCGAGATAGAGCTCAGATCGGTATTTTTTTCAATTACATAAATATGGCCATACGGTGTAACACATATTTTAAGAACTTTCCAGAAGAAACTGAATATCCCGCTGAATACTGCGTTGTCATTACTTCACCTTTGTCTCGATCTAATTAATCGCAAGCTCGGAATATCCTACACATTCAAAAGACATCTTGAATTGATGATGAACCTGGGGAATGTTTTCAAGACTAACAACTAATGATAATAACACTGTACTTTATTAATTATTTTGCTGGGTAAACTATTCCTTAATACACATCTAAAATTTTGAGGCAGGATGTCGTGCTGCTGACGTCATATTTTCGGTACCAGATGATGCCGGTATTAAAGATACAAATACAACTTTGACCTTCATCCGAAGTTTCTTGGATGACCTTGATATTGGTCCCGAGGCCGTTCGGGTCGGCCTTACACCTCGTCTGTGTGATGATAAGGATCCGATAGCGCTGAACGCACACGATACTCGTTCAGGATATAAGGCAAATATGTATTTAATAAATTATGTGTAGAATATTATGCTCTCTCTCTCTCTCTCTCTCTACACACACAGAGACACACAGACAGACACACACACACACACATATATATATATATATATATAATTTCTTAGAGAGGATTGCGCGAGCGATACTTGACTAGTTCCCGTATCAGCCGTCAGGTGGAGCAACTGTTTGTTGGTTTGGATGGTGACGCCCCACAGCGAGGAGACGCTACCAAAATTGCTATCCTTATTGTAGACAATGTGTCTACAGATCCAGACCTAACGGTAGAAATGGCGGAGCAGGCACTCACTCAAGGTAGGACAGCTAGAAGTTATCATTCCTCATGGTCATAACATCTTAATAATTTACCTACTTAATGGCCTTATCTTTATTTTCGTTGATTTTTTACCAATCATCAACCGCCTCATGACTAGGATCACCAATGAACGGATTCAAGTATTGTTGGCAAAAGGTTATTAAAATACATGCTGATGTGCATTTTTGTATTTCCTAATTGAATGTCATGTCGTTGTGCCTGAAACACAGCATTTTGGTACGAAATCAGACAAGTTTTATATTCCTGGCATACAGCGCATTTCAGTGATTCTCACTAATATGGAAACGTTATTCAATCTACCAAGCCTTGGGGTTTTAAAGAAAAAAAAAGAATATTAAGTAATTTATAACTCTGATGGTTTTACCATATATTGTGTGTGTGTGTGTGTGTGTGTGTGTGTGTGTGTGTGTGTGTGTGTGTGTGTGTGTGTGTGTGTGTGTGTGTGTGTGTGTGTGTGTGTGTGTGTGTGTGTTAGGGTACATAGTACGAGGCAACAGGCACGAGCATCAACATATCTAAACATCCTTCGAGACCTACTTCCATAAATCTAAATACAACTATACATACATTAATCTAAAAATAAAATGTTCCATACCTCCACATATTGATAGATGTGTGCGTATACCTAAGCATGTGTCTGGTCTACTCATCAGCCTGTGGGAACCAGCTAATTCGCTTTTCGTACGCGACAAATATGTCACGCCCACAGGAAAGCGGCTACATGCAGGCTACGTACAAAAAGCGGAAGCACGTAAAAAACATACCATTTGATACCACAGCTCGCAACAAACACGTGCGTGTGGGTGTGGTTCAATGGTGACTTGCTACATACATATCATAAACTATTTTGACACCACAGTTTACATTCAACAGTAATTTTCTGTGGTCCAAAAGAAACCTGTATATAAAACATTTCGACACCTCAGATGCTGACCTCAGCTTTACTCTGGGTACGAATAACTGAATAAATCCTACCTATATGAACCATGTATCAATAATACACGTCCGACTGGTCTGGCGTCGAAGTTCTTCTCTAACCTAAGTTTTTGTTTTTGTTTGTAAGTGAAAATCTAAGCCTTATATATACCCTCAGCGTGTTAACAAACATTACAGTTTGTTCATAACAAAGAGAATGTACACCAACTCAGTATGGACTCACTGAAGCGATTTAACTAAAATAAAAAAGTAGCAATACCGCACAATGGATTATTACTGGACAGAATTAATAGTTTACTTATAGTAGGTTCAGTTACATATTTGCCAAAGACACATTCCCGTTATATAACTGACATGGTGGTAGCGTTTGAATTAGGAATTAATTATCACTTTGCTATAACATTATTGAAAAGGAAATATTTTCACGAACCATTCATGAGAATGGAGGAATGTTTCCTTGTCTACCTTTCATTAAATATGTACCATCATCATCATCATCATCAACGACAATACTTTCAATTTGTTCCAATTTTCTTCATTTGTAAAGGTGTCCGTCTTGTAGCAGTCGGGATTGGTGATAAAGTGGACACAAAAGAACTGTCAGAAATAGCTTCTGGGTCTAATGACTGGTACCACGTGACCAGCTACTCTGACCTCTCCACGTTATATGACGATATTCTTGGCGTTATATGTAGGTCGTTGTGAACACTACAACTGTATCACCACCACCACCAACAACAACAACAACGGCCATATTAGAACTACCACCAATAGGAACAGCATATATACGACTAAAGCTTTTGACGTTTTTGTTGAATTTTAAACTAGAAATAAGCTAAGCCAGATATAAATAGTAGGAACACATTTTTATTGTTTGCGGAATTCGTGCTCATACTGAGTGAATAAACGGGCTCAGTAAACAGCTCCGTTGTTAGTACATTGTATAAGATTTATTTTTAGATGGTTCAATTCACTTCGTGAAATGACCGAGACAACTCATCTATTTTGCGAAACGAATATTCACAATAAAGTTCTTTTTGACAATTTTATTGATTAATTATGCATCGTTTGTCTCCATTGACGTCACACCCAAAATGGCGCCATCTCGCGAGATTCAACACAGGCAGACGAAAACCACGGTCCATTTTGTGTTCTTGTGTAACGATACAAGAAATCAGGCATAATTAAGTTGATATCCTCTGGGTTTGACATCAGCATATATCAATTTCAAAATCGTTTCCTATTAACCTTTAAGGTAACGAGATAAGGTACCCCGGTTCCTCGCGTCTTCTTCACCCATCAATAAAATACTCTAACATCATCATCCCAGGCGAAATATGGATGACTCTGCCCACAAAACTTCTCAATATCTTACAGAATAAAATTGCTTTACTGTAGAATTATTTAAATCAAAACTTCACATCCAGCAGCAGATTGGTGTTCTATGAATAGTTATCTACCATTCTAGAGATCTAAAACGCAAACTGCACAAAACAGCACTCTTTCGGGAGATTCACGAAACTGCCACGTAAACATGGCGCTAACCGCTTGGCACTCTGTTGGGTAGTGTGAGGATAGACAACACTGTAGCACTGTCAGCATTTGTATAGTTTTTTTTTACAATCTAGAATTTAATGTCATATAACATAGACCAGACACAGCAAGACTAATTATCTAGCAATGACGATCCCATTCGCACATATTACTCAGCAAATTATGTACAACGAACTTTCTTATTGTTATATAAAACATGCAAGTCAAGAGAGGCGAGCCCAGTACCCGCTACTCGAACTGTGGGACATTATTCGGGAATGTTTATAATTACTTAATCAAGGTTTATTTTGTCCCCTATAGTCATTTAAATGCATCAACCGTAGACCAAATATCTCATCCACCGAAAGACATAAATAAATAGAACATGTAATAATTTTATATAGTTTTTTTTTTTATTTAAAACACGCAAGTCATATGAATACTGATCGTGGAGCCACATTAGGGTTCACACGTTGGAGAACTAATAAATACCAGAATATCTAGTTGATGCGATAGTATTGTTGTGGAGTGGTCAAGAGGTATTGACTTCATATTAATTATGGTAATAATGAATCAATTATGATATGTAATTGCTTATGATATAAGTATATATATGTGTGTGTGTGTTGTACATGTTACTATATAGATAGTAGATATCACATACCGCGGACAGTGTGTGGCTTTTTGTTTGTGTAGTTTGGGGATTTAACCCAGGCTGTCGCTTACTGAGCACAGCCTGAGTGTGGCTTGGGCTTTGGTTTTGTTGTTCGGGGAGAATCCCCAGGCTGTCGCTTAATCAGCACAGCCTCTATGTTGGAGTGGTTGAGAAACCTCCTCCCCCACCACTCACAGGGGAGCAGTACGGAAAGATGGAGCCGAAATACCCTGAGGGTGGTCACTGCCAGAGTGTTTTACGTCCTCAGGGGGTTTTTAACGTCCCTTTATTTAAAATAATTCAGTGGAGACGGCAGCGCCATTTAATGTGGTCAGCCACCCACGATGTAGTGAGCCGAGTAATTAATCCCTGGAAAAGTTTCGACCTCTTACGGTGTTCGAACCTGCGACCGTTGGCACCAAGTGCCGGGTGCTTAACCGCTAGGCCACCGGAGCTCACTACTCTTGGGCTTGCTTGCTTGTAGTTCGGGGAGTATCCCCAGGCTGTCGCTTGTTTGGCACAGCTTGGGCTTTGGTTTGGTTCCGTGAGATCAGATGTCCTACGGCAGCCTTAGTTGAGGGGTTTGAACTCCCACACACAGGTAGCAATGCGCCATAGGTATTTTTACAAATTAATTCCTGAGGTACAACCTGCCAAAGATGTGCTCGGGGCTTTTTTTAAATTCAGTGGAGACGGCAGCGCCATTTAATGTGGTCAGCCACCCACGATGTAGTGAGCCGAGTAATTAATCCCTGGAAAAGTTTCGACCTCTTACGGTGTTCGAACCTGCGACCGTTGGCACCAAGTGCCGGGTGCTTAACCGCTAGGCCACCGGAGCTCACTACTCTTGGGCTTGCTTGCTTGTAGTTCGGGGAGTATCCCCAGGCTGTCGCTTGTTTGGCACAGCTTGGGCTGGTTGGTTTGGTTTTGTTGTTCGGGGAGAATCCCCAGGCTGTCGCTTAATCAGCACAGCCTCTATGTTGGAGTGGTTGAGAAACCTCCTCCCCCACCACTCACAGGGGAGCAGTACGGAAAGATGGAGCCGAAATACCCCGAGGGTGGTCACTGCCAGAGTGTTTTACGTCCTCAGGGGGTTTTTAACGTCCCCCTTTATTTTAAATAATTGAGTGGAGACGGCAGCGCCGTTTAACGTGGTCAGCCACCCACGATGTAGTGAGCCGAGAAATTAATCCCTGGAAAAGTTTCGACCTCTTACGGGGTTCGAACCTGCGACCGTTGGCACCGAGTGCCGGGTGCTTAACCGCTAGGCCACCGGGGCTCACTTGCTTGGGCTTTGGTGTTCCCCTTTATATATGTATGATCCTCACGGCAGCCTAGGTTGCTGGTCACTGGCCAGACACATAGGCTTAGCCAATCAGCCGCCAGAGGTCTATCTTTATTACTTAATTAATTGCCTGGCGCTTAACAAACCTGGACCACAGCATGTGCTCGGGGCTTATGTTAGTGATTCTGTCCAATACCACACACCATCCGCAGGACATTGTCTTAATTCGGCTATATTGTAATATCTGCAATAAACACGATCCCACATTATTGAACTGGTGTAGAGTTATTGGATCCCCCCCCCCCCCATAAGCTACACGACAGTATCCGTGGCTACACATTCGTGTAGGCAGTTTATTCGCTATGTGGAGGTGTTGTATGTGACAACAAAGATCGTATACTCAGGTCAATGCTCTATGGGTCTATGCGGTCTTCGGTGACAATTTTTTAACTATTCTCTAGGTGTCTCTCAGGCGTGAAGATGTCACGTGAATAATTAATATTTTGATTACACATTTCGTAAAACAGTTACAAATTTTAATGGTATATGCACTTATTGCATACAATATGGAGAGCGTGAAATTAAAACAGTCGACTGATTAACAAATTTAAAACGATGTTATTTATATGGGATCGCATGCCCCAGCTATCAAAACTGAGTTTATTTCAAAGATAGCCTTGTTGTTGTCTACTCTGTGAGTAAATCAAATCGATTATGTAATCTGCTCACACACGCTTTGTGAAACTCACAGTTGTACACATGCCAATATTTACCATTCCAGTCATTGATCTAGCACGAGATAAAAGAACATCCTCGCACCAGTAGTGGTACACCACCACGTTGTCTAAACATATAGCCCTATTACGATACACTCAATCAAATAGGTTTTGTGACTACGGCATGGCGTCTTCTAAGCAACAAGCGGGAGGAAATATTAGCGAACAACTGGACTAGTTTTTGTGTCCATATATCCGTTATAATCATGAATTCGTTACACCGATGTTTGTTATAAACGTGTTACACTATACAATATATGAAAAATTAGTCTATAGACTCATTGTAATGTTCCTCTCCACGGAAATCTTTAGTAAAAAAAAAATTCCTATTTAATTAAAGTTTTATACATCGAAATGCATAATCTAAAAACTTGAGGAACTACTATTTGATTGGTATGCCGCCTCTCGAAAGAGGCACGAAAAATTAATCTATAGACTCATTGTAATGTTCCTCTCCACGGAAATCTTTAGTAAAAAAAAATTGTAATAAAATATTTATTACCAGAATTACAGTATAATAGGTATACATATTAATATTTTTACAGTACAGTTTTTTAATTAGACACGCAGTCATATCAGTTGATTGGAATAATTTCCGCCGGTCTTCTTTTGCCTTTCCTGCGAGTATTCTGTTTTCTGTAGTTCCGCCATCCTGCAGCGTTCTTTTACTGCGTCGCGTCGTTTGTGATGGCCTCCTCTCGCGGTTGGTTATCCAACTGGATCGTTCGATTGATGTTTGGACTGTCTCCATCCACAGAACACACAAGTCCCGGACCGCGCGAGCACCCACATACATTCATACATATATACAAATACATATGCATATATACATACAAACATATATATACACGCTTATATACATATATACATCCACACAGACGCATACACATATGGATATTGTTATATAACACAGTTATGTATCAATAGTTTTCTGTATGCTCGATCCGAAAAACCGTAAATATATGCTAAGAGAATTTCCATAATAACAAGTACAAATATGCGTTCAGACAGTATAGATACACAGAGACATTTAGTTATTATTTATGGTAGACGTTACAATATTGAAATAGTTGAAAACCGAGATAAGTAAGGCTATACACACTTTTGTTTGAAAATAAAATATTTTAAAAAGTAAACAGAATCAACTACATAGTGAAAGTGTTTACGATTACTCTTACAAACATATACACACGCATATACGGATATATACATGCACATACTTACACGTACTCATGCAAACAAATATACGTAATATTCATCCAGACATTTTTCCGTGAACATACATATATACACGCATTTTTATAATTATAGCAATACACCAAGACATACATTTGCGCTATATCCTATCATGTTCACGCTTCCAAGTCATGGTCTTAACGAGTCTCTTTACAAGTATTTTAGCCAGTACTTTTTCTTAAGCGAAACATTCATGCGTGGATTGAATAGAAATCAGAGTTAACTAGAACTATTCGGCCAGAAAGGTAGCCAGACGAAGTCTTGAACAAACATTATGGTGTTTCATTATAGAACCCATAAATTATGGTAAATTTTCATTTTTCAAGAAAAGAAATAAATATAATTATTTCACGTTGATGAAATTAATAATTTAATGTTTGGCCTAGATAATGAATTAATTAAGAACGAAATGTTTTGGTATTTAAACGAAAGTTAAAAAATTATAAATTAACCGAAATAATGGTCCGCTGGTGCTGCCCCCTTGCGGGTGGATAACAATAACAGTATTAGTCTGTTCCCTTTTGAAGGCTTCTGAAGTGAGTGATCCAAATACTGTGTAATATTTTATATTAAACCAGAGAGCTTATAAACAGTCTTTGATTAAACTCTTTTAGCGCGTGGTGTAATAGATTGGTGTGCTAACAGGTTTCCTCCCGTTGTACAATTGTTACAGTGGGAAATGTATTTTCTTGCTACGTTTCTGGCAATTCTGGCACTGACTGAAGGATCGATAGAAATATATTTATACAAATCTCCTAATACTGAGCTGATGTCCAACTGTAAGTTTTAGTTTTACCAGCCATAGGAAGCTGGGGTTTAAAATTAATTTTACCTGACTGTGCGGCACAATATCGAAAGGACATGTCGAATAAACAGATTTGTACTGCCATCTAGCGGTTAAACAATGAAAACATTTTCTGCGGCCCTGCTACTGTTTCCAGTGTAAACAACAACGGGCAAAGATGATTGAATAATCATTCATTGACAGTCCCTGGGAGAAGTATGTTTTGTAGCATAACACATTGTAATTGATGAAGTATGATGTCAGATGGAGTTGTCAGTTGTCGCATCAGTGATCGTGGCGTGGGAGATGATGACGAAGAGGAGACAGAAGATGGGGGAGTGTGGTTTTATGTTAACAAAAGCGGGTTCCCAATCGACAGTTTTACTTGGGAACGAATGTATAAACACGTAGCAAAGTTGAATCCTGAAAGCAAAACCGTAATACGCCAAATACAGAATAGTCAAAGCTTGCCAGAAGTAAGTTTCTAATATGGATCTGTTCAAATACTTAATGTAGTCATGTACTAAGAGACGGGTCAAAACGGACATTTATTATGTAAAACTTATACATGATCATGATGTCGATTGATGATGATCATGATGTAAAATGATGTTTATTACTAATATTAAGTAAAACTTATACATGTAAATGTGTATACAGTTCAAAATAGTACATAATAAACAATTACACATATAAAAAGCACCGAGGATAACACCAAAAAATTATATAACTTATTTCCATTGTACGTGGTCCTCTAGATAGTATTCAACATCAACTGGCAAAATATAACAATTTAATCATAGTCATAATGATGTACCTCCCCATTTCACAACACTGCCTGTTTTAAAACAGGACATTCCTGTTTTGCAACCACACCGCAAGCCTTGTGGTTGTAGGATGGATGGCCCGTTTTGCCACCTCTTGATTCAGCACAGCATTGACATGATCAGATCATGATAAACTTGATCATGCACCATTTTGTAAAATATGAATTTGTACTTTTTGCATGCATATATATATATATATATATATTGTGAACGTCCTTAAAAATAATTTCTGAAAACAGTATATTTTTAAGTTGTTGAATCGGTCCACTTTCCATTTCGAAATGTCCCATCCCATTTGGAGACTGCCCATCCCATTTTGAAATGGGAAGAAGACCGTTTCAACGACTTCAAATAATTTACTGTTTCCAGAATATTATTTTTTTTTTAAAAAAAATGAGAGGGGTCTATATAATTTATATTTAATTTAATTTTCACAACAACATACCAGTTTGCCAGATAACTGGCCAACAATACAGAAATTTTGAAAACCTACATTTCATTGCTACATGGTTGCTAAAACAGGCAGGCATTCTTAAAACCATACTGATTGCAAAATGGCGCCTGTTGTCAAGATGGTACATAACAGTGACTATGATATGTCATATGATAATCTATGA
This sequence comes from Paralvinella palmiformis, assembly GCA_025642065.1. Lineage (NCBI taxonomy): Eukaryota > Metazoa > Annelida > Polychaeta > Terebellida > Alvinellidae > Paralvinella > Paralvinella palmiformis. The sequence continues at coordinate 22,004 of JAODUP010001579.1, forward strand.
TATAGGTGTCATTGTGTCTAATTATGATGTGTTTAATCAGTCAATACAAATTTTGATGGTGAAGTTCAGTTGTAGCATTTCATCAGACTATATAATAATGTATACTTAATAAAGCACCCTAATAATAACATAGCACTTATCACAGTGCAGAATATCCTAATGCAGGAGTCATTCAAAGGTGTTGTACAAATAATATGTAATATAATAATACCCCAAACAATATGTCTAAAAACCCTATAATAGATTTAAAAGATAATTATTATTTATCTGTTAAGGCAACTTTGAACAGATGTTTTTAGAATGTATTTAAAATTTTCAAGAAACGATGCATTTCTAACATCTGCTGGCAACCTATTCCACAAAGTTGGGCTGCAACACTAAATGCATAACCAACATATGACTTGAGCTGAGACACAGGCACCTGCAATAGTATCTGACTGGATTACCTGAGTTTTGGGGATGACTTTCTAATGGACACCAGTTTAAATTAGTACAATGGTGACAAAATGATTGTAGGATTAATGTATTCTTGATGTTGTATTGAAGTCACACATATGAGATATGAAATTAACCATGTGTAACTCTTTTTTTCATGGAAAAGGGTTATTGTAGTAGGTAATTTATCTCATAATATATGGAGAATTAAGGGAAACCATTTACACTACAAGACTATAGCTGCATGAATGTACCCTAACACCAGCCAAAGTGATGGGTAGTGTTATTTCTGGTCATCCATGCAATTACTGACTAGATTAGCCTTGTAGTTGTGGCTTCCCTGAGTGTACGTAATTTGGCTTTTAGCTCTTCATATTATGTACTGCTAATAAAGAATATGAAGGGTTCAAACTGACTAGGCAAAGTTCACTTGTGTGTTTTGGTAGTACCCAAGTGGGACACATTGACTGACCTTTCCATTCTAAATCAGCACTGTGCCAAATTAATCCTTTTTTTAATACAGCAAACACTCATTAAAATATTAATCTTCAAATAAATCACTCAGTAAACAATGTGTGTCATTTTAAGGAAGTATGTTTTGATTGTGTTTATTTCATTCCAGGAATAAAAAGAAGTCATAATATTAATCTGAAATTAATTTGGTCAATAATGTAATATTTTTTATTAATCTATACTATTTGTGGTTTCTTCCAGATTGCTGTGCCTCAGGCACCAGTTAATTTCCCCCCAAATACCTTGGTACAAGATCGACTGGAGATGATACAGAAATATATGTCTGATTTGCAGTATCCTTATCATTAGAACAAATATATTTTCAGCATAAACTGTAAACTATTTAAAAAAGCAATGGTCGTTATTGTTTTTCTTTAACTATTTAAGATATAATCACACAGGTACACAGTTCTTTGAGATAAGAAAGAACAGGCCAATCTGTGGGTAGGTATTAATTATAGAATTCTAGTAATTGGTGTTACAGAGTTGTCATTATATAAATAATGATTCTGGTGTAGTCTATACTAGATATCTAAACCTTATTTATTTAAGTGGTCCAAATTACCAAACTATGTTGATTTTAATTGTGGTTTTTGATAGAAATGCTTAAACTACCAGAACTGGTGACAAGTCATGTATACAAGAAATATGTTTAATAAACATCATATAATTCCATTATTTACACTGTAGATTAATGGACTCGGCAAAGGAAATAATAAGAGAATCACTTCCTATCAAGTGTCTGGAAGCTGTCATACTTGCACTGTATCCTTGAAACATATAATATATGACAATATAGATGTGAGAATTAAATACATTTTGATCAAGTGTTATTAAAAAAGTATTTGTTTATTCTTAATAACTGACAGTATATTTTATGTTGCTCATTAGCACAGCTACTAATAAATTTCATGGTTACTCATAATAAACCCTTTACACATCTGAATAGATATCTCACACTTGGCACCCCTGCACTGGACAGGTTTCCAATTAGCTTTAAAACAACTTTTAATGGCAATACATATAGACATGTGGTGCTAGGAGTGTATAGCCTTGGAAAGTATGGTGCCCTTGGCATGAGTCGACGTGATGATCTTATGTATAAACCTCTAGTTTATAAGGTACCATCCTGTTTAAAATGATTTTCAGAAATAAATGAAACCTGTTTATTTATAATTTGTGTAAATTCACAAAAGAATTGTCCACTAATATTAAACTAATATATTTATTTTTCTGTTTACATTTCAGTCATTGTCAGCATTAGTTAAAGATTTCAAATCATCATATGAAAAATGTAAGTTAGATTCTGCATGGTATATTTATAAAATGGCTTAATTGTGTGTGTGTGTGTGTGTGTGTGTGTGGAGTGAGATAGAAGTATGTGTATCAAATACACACACACAGAGACACACTGTTTAATCTGTATATTATGACAGACTGGCACACAGTAGAAAAGGTGAAGATTGGAATCCCTGTTCCTCATGATCCACACAGTGTTGAACATATCAATTGGAAGGTAATAACAATATCAGGGTATAAGTTATGACAGTGATTATTATGTTAATAGTCCAGTAATTGTCTGGATCATGATGATAATCAACTTTAAAATATCTAAACATTAAAACCAACATATATATTTCCTTGGCTGAGACAGCATCAATATCGCACCCGACAGTAGTTAATCATACTAACATAATAAATAGCTTGGAAATCCAAGATTTATTCGCCACATGCGATCAGAGCTAACTTTCTCTCATCATGTCTTCTCTAGCAACTGTCTTTGTCTGTCTTAAAAATAAGTATGGAAGAAATGTGCAAAGAACTTGATCATCACGCTCGAGATATGCGAACTCAGGTACGTATTAGGACCACATCAGAATGAATTTGTATGTATGTACCTGTGGTGGCTTATAGTCTCTTCGGGCATAAGCCTATGTCTGACAAGTTGTGTATAGATAGACAGGCTCTACTAGTACACACTGAATCCCACTGTTGTCTGCTTCTCTGGGGTGTATCACTCATCAGTAAAAGGCTTCAGGATAATCTTTATTTCCCTATGGAGCAACCTTATGGCCCCAAGTCCTAGGTGAAACTGATGCCGAAGCCGATACAATTACTAATGTGGTAAACAGTATCTGTTAAATAGAGACAAATACTGACACCTTTGATTAGATATGTACAATGCTGTATGATATTGATATATTGTTTGTAATTTCTATTGTTTATTATTATATTTGCATAGATTATTACCTATTTAGACTTTACCTATTTAAATATGTAGCCAATTTGATTATTCTATCTGAAGTATAAAATAATAATAATAATCTATATTTAATATGTTTAATATTTGTCAATGAACAAAATATTTTTTTGAAATTCATAATCCATAACCCAAAGGTTTCTTAGTATATTTATAACAAATGGAGTGTTTCCGGATAATCAGGATATGATTTATATGGGCTACAGATTCAGTATTGTTGGTACATTTAATGTGAAAAGTGATTAAAACATTGAAATAAAAGGTCACTCCTGAAAATATCATTATCTGCATAAATATGTACTGAACACGTAGCCATATATTTATTCTCAGTGTAAGAAGCGAGATGTAATGTGTTTATACAATCCGACAAAGGTAAACGAGTACATTATTTAGTGGATTTCTCAGAAACTAATTCATTACTACTGTTTTATTTCACTGGTGTGGTGTGTGGTGAATAGTCTCATAACTGTTGGCACTAATACAAGTATGTTGGTATTTTGGTTGCTATGTTTATGTATATAACACCCAGCAGCAATGTTCACACCAATTTTCAATCGTTAGACATCCATAATTAAGTTTACTTAAACATATTTAATCTTGAGATCATGGTTCTGATTCTCTTAGAAAAGTTCAGTGCAAAATGACTAATTTCCAAATGATCTTTCATCATAACTGCATGATTACTCTTATTAAATGCCTCTATTTTTTTTAATGCTTAAATTTCCAATAGAATACATGTATCATTTTATTCTCTGGTAAAACTGTTCTTGAATGTGCAACTGTTTAACTGGATTCATTTGAATTTGTTTCTAAGAAAACCTCTCTGTTTTCATGATCGGAATCTCAACAAGATTTATCTACCGGTAGATATTTCAGATTCTTACTAGATATGTTAAGTATGAATTTTAGGAACTGTCACCATAATGACAGTAATCCTTCCCAGGTACACATCGTTTCATCGACAACAGTATTATTTTAACAACTTATTAGCTGACTAATCAGACAGAACGCATTCACTCTTTGTATTGATTTTTCAGCAACACCCTCCGCGTACCGACAACAGTCCGCATCCCGGCAAGATTAAGTCACAGCAAAAGGCTAACATGGACAAGACAGAAAACAGTGGCAAAGGCAAGAAGACGGAGAGGTTAGTGCAAAAATAATCAGATGTAAACAGTAAATATCTATTTGGATATAGAAAATAAGATGAAAAAATTTGTGAGATATGGATGTTGGCAGAAACCAAGACAGTACTGGATTGGGAAGGTTGTTATTGGCCAAAGCAGTGTATGGGGAAGATAAACATGAACTGTGTATATGGAATAATAATAGAAAACAAATATAGTTCAATAACAAATGAATCATGAAGCAGCAAATGTATCTGGATGTCGATGTTCATGGGTCTGCGATATATTTGTTGATGATCTGTTTTATGTTATAGGTCATCATTGGTTAAACAGGGTCAGTCTGGCGAAAAGAAGACTAAACCAGGTAGCAGTAACTCAACAAATAATCAAAAGTCACTTCCCATTAATGATCAGGATGCAAATACAGGAGAAGGCAAAACGAACAACAATGGTTACCAACTTCGTATATAAAATGTGTTAAATTTTGTGTGCAGCTGTTGAAAGAGGCATCTATGTATAATTACATATATATATATATATATATATATATATAAAAAGTGGGTGTCACACAATTTGTTTAATCATCAAGAGATTAAATCCAGAATGTAGCACCTTTTCATGCCCAGGCACATGGAATACGGCTTACAAGTTCCTCATAACAAATTGTTTGCGTTACAATTGCCCAGTGATGCCATCTAGCTTGCAGCATTCCCTTGTGTGTTTATTCAATCACTATTTACATGTTTTCTTCTTTGAATAATGTTTTTAACCAAGTGGCCATATCTGGATAATTTTTTTATCTTTTTCATACCATATTTGTATTTTTATCAGTTGACTAAAAATCATACACAGCTAGATGAGAGCATTTTATGAGACAACAATCACCTATTTGCTGTGTTTCTAGGCTAACCACCGCCTGTTGGATTTTATTTTTTTCACTAAGCCAAGTTCTTTTAAATATAATAGTATTAATGAAAATGCAGCATTTTGAAACATATCTAGTAGGTTTTAAGATTTATTGGTTTGTTTTTTAAATGTTGTTATATATTTTTATACAAAAAATAAATGACATATGTATTACCTTAGATTTTAGTCTTCACTGTAACACCAGGAATAATATGATAATAAGAATTTATGTCTGTTGATGCATATATATATATATATATATATATATACAGACACACACAAGTTCTAGCTGTCTATATGTGAAATGGAACAGGTTTGACCTATCAAAAGAGTTCCATGGATGATTATTTCAGCTCAAAACATCATGGTAGGTGGTGTGTTAAAGGCCCTCTGGGTGGGAGTGACCACCCTCAGAGTCTTTCTACTCCTTTTTTCACACTGCTCCCCTTGGACATATTTAAATTTTCATGTATTATGCCTATTACATGACAGCAGATCTTAGACATAACATGAATTGAAGCCCAGTAACAGAAGAAACTTATTCAGACCTCTTTACTCTACCAATCATCAATATAATTATAAGAAGGCCAAATGCAATGCAAATGAAACCATGAAATTCAAAGCAACATAAACATACACACCAATACCTCAGCTACACTCGAGTTAATCTATTGTTCTTAAGTCTCAAACAATTATTTCCCACACAAGACATCCCATATATATCCCTGTTTTTTGTTGTTATAATATTCCACACACTAATCCATGTTCAAGATTACCCAATGCAACTAACCCTCAAATGCCTGCTACGTACAGAACAATCCTGTTTTATGTCAATTAAAACATTCATGCAAAAGAAACATTTGATCAGAAAGCCAAACTTTTTAACTGTTTTTTGACATTCATGTGGTTTATGGATGTAAAACAAATAAATGTTCTACCAATTCTGAATAAATAAAAAAATCCGATCTAGACAAAGTTTTTATAAGAGATTTTTGGTGGTAATTTATAGTCAAGGAAGAATAATGTATGTGAACAGACAAGATATCTGCCTGTACATAGTGTGGGTTTATTTTAGAGCATAGTATTATTATTATCTTCCTGCTAATTCTAACTTTAAATCTGAATACTTTTAACAAGAACAATAATTTCCAGAAAAATTATACAGAAAGCTCAAGTAATGTGTTTATTAATTATAAAGTCAAATTATGTGCCAGTATTTACTATTAATACAGTTAACTGCATGAATACTATTTGCAGTTTTCAGTTCTTTGTTGTCAATAATTGATTTATCAAGTTATCAAAATCAAGCATCAAAGTCTATCACCTGTCTTTTTGGAATGACCAAGAGATCATTATTTGTATATAAAGCTATTACGTACATAAAGCCAAATCTATTTATTAATGGTTTATATACAATCTAAATCCAATAACAATTGAAACAAAGCAAAACCTATCCCTGACACTGCTTGTTTTAATGAACAACCAGGGACTGTTTGTTGAACAGTTTCCTGAGATCACACATTTTAACAGATAATCATGTTTTTATAAAATCTAAATAAACAGGCTATCTTGCCAAAAGAACAACAGCTTTGTTTAGAGAGCAAAACAAACATCAAAATTACTGTGTAAGCATGGATTACAAATTATTTCTGAGCAAGAGAGAAGATTTAAATACATTGGAATATATTTCCAAAAGCCAACTTAACATAGTACACTCAGAATGGGCACTGAATGCAGTTACCGTAATTTGTTTAAATAAATTTTCTTTAGCACAAAATAACATTTTAATTTAATTAATGTCAATGAATTCATTCATACACTGAACAGGCACTGGATTGCATAAGAAAATGTTTACAGTGAGCAATTCTTTGGACTCAACACTAGTCACATCTGGAATACACACACACACACACATATATATATATATGACCAACATGCTACTTATTATGACGAAATATGATGATCAGGCTAAACCTTTGATTAAAAATGAAACATTCCATTCAATCCAAAGACTTTGACATCTGCAGTGTATCACAATAACCAATTGCATAACAAGAATGCCCTCACAGATACTCGGCTCTGTTAGAACTAAAAATGGTATATCTGTGCATAGGCAATTCATAACGCACCAAATGACTTATAATATCCAAAGACTATGTCTTAAATACACATATATACTTTATCCTATAAAGTGTTACAATCCATAACAGTGATATACTAGCAATGATTCCTCTGAAGTCCCAGAACAAATGTGCCACAGATTAGAAAATGATCCGATGACATCGCGCTGTTTGGAAGTCCTCCAAGTCTGAGCACTTCCTCTTCAGTCAGCAACTTCATCCTGTTCAGCAACCTAAGCTCATGTGGCATCGGGTTCAGTGGGTTATCCTCATTGCTCGATTGCTGCCTTGTGTAGAATATATAATCGACTGTACAGTTTGCCCGCAAATGGTTGGTTGTCACCTCAGTGTTGTGCCGCCGGCCGTGTGTGTAGACAGAGTCAAGTGACAAATGATGATATATGAAACCTGAGCCAAAGGTGAACTGAAAGCTATGTGGGCGCATCACTCTGGACAAGTTAGCCACAGGATTATCGACCAGTGACTGTTCAGACACGTCACAAGTAAATGGTAAGTTTGTACAGGATGATAACAGTGAGGAGTCGCTCAGGAACACAGGAAGCGCATCCGGAATAATGACCAATTCCAGCTTTTCTGATGAAGACGTCACATCTGGACTGTTTGTAGCATTCTTTTGACTTACTGTGGCCGGATGATCCCCACTGGTGATATTAGTTCCTCTAACATTCTGCATACAAGGAATAGTCTGATGACATATGTCTCTCCATTTGCGTGCATATTTTGCAAACCTCCAATAGAGATCAGCCACATACTGACACTGGTCAGTTATCCCGACTGAATGGTCAAGTAGCTTCTTGTCCCAACTGCCAGCAACTGGACAGTCATATTTCACAGAACCTTGCTTGATTAGTTGATAGAGATCACAGCTGGGCTCTGAATTGAAATCTCCACACATAACAATGGGATGGTGCAAAGGCTTACCATTCACATCAGTATCATAGTATGAAAGTCTGTCAATCTCTGCCAGCAGCACCATAACCTGAGCAAATCTGACATCATTACGACGAGGATTAAACAACAGATGAGTGTTTGATACACACAGCTTGACATCCGGCTGCCTTTTTATGCTCAGCAGCAATAACAATGCAATATTGTGTCTGTCAAGAACATCGACATTTTCTCTGTGATATGCTACTGGAACAGCCTTATCTAGCTTAAATACCGATTTTCTAAAGAAACTTGCGCAGCCATCATTTTGTGATCCAGTCCTTTTCATATAGTGACCTTGGTAACCTGTAATATATTCAATATGGTGTGTGTAGGTGTAATAAAGTGTATCACACACACACACATATATATATATATTCATACATACACACAAAATATCTTATATAGCACCATTTATTTCATTGTAATATTCTACACAGTCATGAACCCAAATATTTTAAAGAAATTAAAGATATCTATCACCATGATACTACATGACAACAGGTACAAGATCATGATTGTGTATCTCAGTTGCCTCTGGTATCCTATTTTGTTTCTAGTTAACAAAGCTTGTTAATTAAGATTTCCTTTTTTTTAAATTTTAGTATGAATCCGCTCACTTTCTTTGCTAGTCTGAAGTTTGTTCTGTATCATGATGCATTCATGTTGTTAGATAGTTTCAGTATGGTGGCTTCCAAGTGATAAATGTATACTAAAACTAGTTTTTAGGCATAAACATTTCATATACCTGTCATGTAAATAAAACAGGATAATAACATTAAATAAATATGTTCATCAATTCACAACAGATAATTTGTATTAATTCAAGATTAAAATCAAGATCAGTATTGTGGTTCAGCTACTTTAAAACGTATTTGTTGTCCACAAACATTGAGATATAATGAGTTTCAACTGGGAACACACACACTATATATATATATATATATATATATATATAATTTATTAAAGAGTGAAAGAGACACAAACCTTTCATTTCTAGCTGTTTCTTGAAGAAAGTCTCATAATGTTCATGATGAACCTCCTGTAGACAGACAACCTAAAACAAAAATATTTCAGCATTAAACAACTTCCATATTTCTGAACAAGTAACAGCCATTTTTATACTTTCCATGATAATTACTTCTTTTATACGGCATTACCAATAATATGTTAACTGTCCACAATTTAGTCAAACTCAGTTACTACTGATGTACCATCGCATACTTTCCAATACATGTGTATTATCTGAGTTAAAGAACTATTCCTTTATCAAAGAATACATCATACACAAATTATATTACTATATCATAAACCTTGGTTTCTATGACTTCTTGCAATGAAGAGATCTCCCTTAGAAAAAACAGCAAAGTAAGCAAGAAAGTACTTTGAAGTCAGCCAACTTACGTCTGCATCTGCGTAAAAGATATCCCTCATCAGACGGGATTTTCTGTAGTCCCACTCGAGTACATTAGGTTTTGTGGATCGGTACAGGTACATGTTGGCAGACAAGAGGTCCTGAGACAGAATGTTATAAGAAGCCACACGGAACCGAAGCCAGTTCGGATCAATGATGTGCGAACAAGCTTGCATGAAAACATCACCGAAGGGAGTGTTAACAAAGGGCCGACATCCCCATTCTGTACACTGAAATATGAATAGTATAAGTCAGAACAGAATGTTTAAAAAAAGGATGACTTATTAGACGAGTCTGGTGTTAGATCTGAGAAACAATATAGCTACCATAAAAATTAAATGATGAAGTTAAATTATAATTGTTGAAACAATAACAATCTTAAGTTAATCAATAATAATAATATTCACGTTGCTTTCTCTCATATCTTGTAAGCTTTTTAGTCGATTCCCTTTCCAACACTTGCTCCCCATCACATACATGTACTGTGCTATTGACACATGGGGCCAGACTATCCAGTTCACTATTCAATTCTAGCAAGTCTGATTCATTTCTATGTGTTTCTTGATCATTACTTTTAGATGAGAGATGAACCTTATCGGATGTCGTTTGATTAAATTCACTCTTCACTTTTTCCTGGTTATCAACGACCTCTTGATCGGATTCAGTGTCATCTCTGGCAGGATTCTCTACCATGCTCTCACTGTCCAGTGACATATCAGAATCATAAACAACATCTTCAGTCTGCAAGAGTGGTTGCTTTTGTTCTGGCCCGGTTTCATCTGGGGCATGAGTTCTTTTACGACCTGAAACTTGTCCAATATTGGATGACGCCTTGCTAGGTTTGACCACATCTTCTGATACATTTTCTGCAATTCTTGTGCCACAAGTGTTTTCCTCTTGTGATTTCATGGAGTCAGATGGCTTCATTATAATTATATCCTTCTTTTCTGTCAAAAGGCAATGCCCTCATCAGACATTTACCAGTAAATGGTACTTCACTGCCACAGAAGAAATACCAATCTTTAGTGTTTGAACAAAATCAACAACTCTTATCTAGCAACATAACACCATTCCTTTAATGAGAACTTACCTATAAATCATACCATGCGGATGTAATCAAAATTAAATTTGACAATAGAATGAAAGAACATAAACTCCACGCCAAGGTATAGTTAATACAAGGTTTAAGCTTTGTTGTCAAAGCCATACTGCTGTGAATGTAACCAAAACAAAACCCTAAATCCAATTTTTATTTTGTTCCTAACCAGTTGATGTAACAGAATGTAACTGTTGCCGTTTTAAAACGACTTTTTGCATATGGAAGGCTAAACTGGCAGATTGGCCTTCAAAAGTAATGAGGTAAAGTGAAGAAAAAAACACCCTTGACATAGTACAGCCAGAATTTGACTCCTGATACTGTAGGTTTATCACTTTATGCCCAATCGTACCACCAATTTGACGATGGAGGCACGAGACATCAACAACAATTAAACAGTACAACTAGCTGGTGTGGATCTGTGTTTATGCAAAATCATATTTTCAAAATTAATCATGGTTTAGACTACTTTATAAATGGAACATATTTGACCAAATATTTTGTGGAAGATTCCAGGCTAATGGTAATATCTGCAAATTAGGTATTTTTAGTGTAACAAAAGAAAACAGATACACATAAATATATAATCGCATGATAATACTGGATTAAGCAGTTTATGTAAATGTAAAAGTTATATTTAGGCTTATTATATAAATAAACTGGACTGAAAACTTATTTCTAACTCCTGGGTAGAAGACGGAGAGTGGTAGTAATTTAAATGACAAAATGTCTACATGGGCCAATGTCCTTAGTGGAATCCCCCATGCCAGTGTCTTGGGCCCAATCTTGTCTGTTGTATTCATAAATGATCTACCAGATGCAGTGTCAGGTACTGTGAAGATTTCAGTAGATGACAACAAACTATTTCAGGCTTCTCAGTTTATGTCTGGCCATTTCCAGTTACACAGATCTTGGCAACCTAGTAGATTGATCCCATAAGTGGTAGCTGGGGTTTAACAAGAAACAAGAACAAATGTGAAGTCATTCATCTAGGCGACACCAATATTCTTCACAATTACAAGACAAATGCAGTCCTACTGGCCTCAACATCATAGGAGAAGGATTTGGGAATGGTGGTAGAAGAGGAATTGAAATTCCGTTTAAGTGTTACTCAGGTTTTTTACCAAAGCCTCACGAATGCTGGGATCCATTTAGAGTATGGTAATGTGATTTGACACCCTAGATTCAGATTCGACAAACCCGAGATAGAGAAGATCCGGTATAGAGCAATCGAATGATACCAAGCCTAAAAGAACTCGGCCATGAAAAAAGAAAATGCTGAGATTGCCATCTTCAACCATCGCAGGAGGAGGGGTGATATCCTCCAGGTGTATGTGATCCTGACTGGCATTAACGGAACAGATCCAGGTATGTTTTCACAATCGTGACAGGTTCAAGCACAGTCTTGAGGGAACAATCAGAAGATAGTCAAATTACATGCGAGACAAGGTATGAGACAAAATGTGTTCACCCAATGAATAGAGTTAATGATTGGAACTGGATTCCAGATTATCATCATAATGTTGTGAACAGCCTGACACTCAACACAGGTAAGACTAGACTCAATAGTTCAGACATGAGAAGAAATACAGACCTACTATGATTGAGTAAGTTTCTTATTTAAAGCCAGCCAGTTAACACATGAGGTATTATTAACAAGCAAGTCTCTATATTCCTTACATCAGGTATCAAGGTTACAATCACATCCAGTACAGCAATGGAACAGTTATAGCACTAGCAGTAATGATTATAGTCATTATCTATACCTGAATGATACCAGATCTACAGAGTAGTGATTGCACATGTTTATGTTGAGCAGATCTATCAGAATTATAATGTGAAACTGGATTAAAGTATACTATTTTTTTAATCATTTTACTTTGATATAAAAATATAGTCTAGAACAGACTCTCTATAAATAATATTAGTAATGGTATATACTATATTAGAGGTCTACTGTATAATATTATAGATCTATATCTGTAATATTAAATATATACTAAATTTATCACATGTTTCAGGAATTCATATCCCCCAAGTCAAACTCAATTAAATGATTAGTGTAATTATGACTACTACTCACTAATAATAACGGAGCTGGTCAAATTTCGTCCATATTTTAACTTATTTACAGTGCCGTTAAAGATACACGACTTCAAAGGATCATAACAATCCCCGATAAAGGACTTTTTATCGTTCAGTCAGTCATCCAGTCGGCCAGTGACATTGACACCAGCCACCTGTGCTTCGTCAACTTTATGTAACGAATTACATTTTGGTGTTTGTTATATAATAATGATAAATTAACCATCAAACATATATAACATACTACATCGTTAGCTGCTTTTATAAAGCAAGTTTATTAAGTTAAAAACAAACAAAAATTAGAACAGGCAAGGCGATAACAATTCAATTCGGCCAGCTTCTGAATCGGACCAATAAATTCCGTTTACCTCACGGGGTCAACGCGACGAACTTTTCAAACAGTATGTAGTGGCGCGGTTGGCTGCAGACTTCTAACAGAGAGCTTAAATATAAATAGTCTTTGCTTCTAACACTTGAGTTCAAATCCTGGCGTGGCTATGTCTGAAGGGTGTTTCATCTTTCACCTCATATTTAGCAGTTGCGGGTTATATAGTGTTTTCATATATTTAAAATTTTGTTAAACACCTCGCTGCTTTATTTTTTATTGTTTTTCATTCTACTCGAAAATGATCATTTTTTTAATTAAAACTAGATCATTTTAATTCTAGCCATTTTATTCATTAAGTTTATTAATTAGGACAATAATTTTATAAAACGCTAAATTAAGAATTACGATTCGTGGATATATTAATCGTGCGTTATCAGAAATTCAAATCCCATATAAGGCATGCTTGTGAATATTCGGTTCTCCCCCTCTCGGTGCTGACGTCATCAACATACGTGCGGGTTTTGGTATTTATTTATTCACATAAACCCTAATAAATGAGGATATATAAAATTTAGATCGATTACATAGACAGATAAGATACTTGCATATATAGACACATATATACAAGTTAAAACATATCATGTATATTAATTAATTATAGTTAATACCCTAGCTATAGTGTACACGGTGTACATGTATGGACTCCCGTTTTACATAAATGTATTACATATATAGAGTAGTAACAAGCTTATTTTATCACATGGTCTATAGAAGACGATGGAAAAAATAAAGATTTGATAAACCAGTAAAGGCAAAATATGAAGAAAAATAGCAATAAGAACCTATATGGTTAAAGAATGCTACGGGGTATAATTATATTATAAAATTAATCTGACTTTAGTTAAGTATACGATTATATGCAATACATTAAAATTATTTAACTAGAAGCTGGACTTGATCATGCACATTGGAGTGTGGCTTAGGAAAGTTCTCATTGAACACGAGCTGTTTTATGGAGGCAATGGGTCCATCTGGCGTTTTTTGAGGCATGTATGCATTTCTTTGGTGATGTTTTGCGAGTGCTATCTTTACAAGTGACAATGACATACTAATTAGGCGGTCCATAAGGGTCTCAGGTACAGTAGTCTGATTAGCAATGTACTCTGATACCAGATATGTGTTTAACAATCTTGGTGTTTAGCTTAGTTTTGCTCTGTTATGTATAACATCATCACTCTCAGCACGCCAACACTGAGCATGCGTGCATATTCTGCTGTATAATTAATTACCCACGTTGTGCCCAGTCCAAATTAAGTGATCCATGTAAACACAAACTTATTACGACGTTTTTACCCACAGAAACACATTACATGTACGATTTGCAAATTATAAGTAGTAGATTGGCTAATCATGGTTGTTAGAATTATTCGAAACAAAATTAGTTTACTGGCTATCAACGAATTGCTTTCACTTGGCCTTGTTTACAAAGCTATTGATTTTGTTTCACATCACATTAATAATAGTCCAATTTTATATCTCATAATAAATAGTGTGCGATATACCTAATTAACATACTTAGAACAAGTACATATTGAACACACACGCGGGCTTGTACCACACACACAGTTATAAGCAAACGTATATTGCATAAATAATTGGTCTAATCTCCATGACCCATCCATATAATCTAAATTTAAAGAAAACTGTCTTGTATTTTTTGTGTAAAATACAAGGTTTTACAGTTAATTCATCATCTCTCACCCATCCTTAGCGAATTTCAACCGGATGTCAGATTTGAAGCTTTAACAAAAAGAAAAATGGCTACCACCCTTATTATCGGGTGCAATCAAACGTTAACAATAAATTCACTTCTAGACCACTTAAAGCACAATATCGGTACTTATTACGGTGCTTTCATGAGCAGGAAATGTAAAATAATTACTATAGAGAGCATATATATATATATATATATATATATATATATATATATATATATATATATATATATATATATACCAATTACTGCACTTCAGAATGGCTGCCTTCAGTATTTCTTATTATATTAGACGTTCACGGAACATTTATTGTCTGGTGCATGAATCCTTGCTAGTTTAGTGTTAATTGCGATTTATTACTCCATGTAATATAGTAAATGATACAAGCGAATCTATATAAAGGTGTGTATGTGTGTGCATGTGCGTGCGTGTGTGTGTGCGTGCTTGTGTGTTTGTGTGTGTGCGTGCGTGTGAGTATGTGTGTGGGTCGGTGTGTTTTAGGGTACATAGTAAGAGGCAACAGGCACAGAGCATCAACATATCTAAACATCCTTCGAGACCTACCTCCATAAATCTAAATACAAATATAACTATACATACATTAATCTAAAAATAAAATGTTCCATACCTCCACATATTGATAGATGTGTGCGTATACCTAAGCATGTGTCTGGTCTACTCATCAGCCTGTGGGAACCAGCTAATTTGCTTTTCGTACGCGACAAATATGTCACGCCCACAGGAAAGCGGCTACATGCAGTCTACGTACAAATAGCGGAAGCACGTAAAAACATATCATTTGATACCACAGCTCGCAGCAAACAACACGTGCGTGTGGTTGAATGGTAACTTGCTACATACATATCATAAACTATTTTGACACCACAGTTTACATTCAACAGTAATTTTCTGTGATCCAAAAGAAACCTGTATATAAAACATTTCGACACCTCAGATACTGACCTCAGCTTTATTCTGGGTTCGAATAATTGAATAAATCCTACCTATATGAACCATGTATCAATACACGTCCGACTAGTCTGGCGTCGAAGTTCTTCTCTAATCTAAGTGAAAATTTAAGCCTTTTATATACCCTCAGCGTGTTAACAAACATTACAGTTTGTTCATAACAAAGAGAATGTACACTAACTCAGTATGGACTCACTGAAGTGATTTAACTAAAATAAAAACAAAGTAGTAATACCGCACAATGGATTATTACTGGACTAGAACGAAATGTCATCTCAAACCTGAATAAATACTATGATTTACTCGAACCTAACAGCTAATCCTGATATATGTTTCCGTTCATCACTAAGTGAACGTTCATTCACGCCTAATTTAGCATCCCTAAGTATATGCAGTTAGGTGTGGTGGGATCTAAATTAAAGCACCTATCCACTTGATCTATTTGACCCATGGTCGAGAACAGCGGATTTCAGGCACATCTCCGATACTGCGAATGACACGTCGGGATTATAATAGCTATACATTTAACAAATTTCCTATATCAGTGTAACCTAATTACTCATAATATGGAAAAAACTCTGTCCGCAGCTTAATACCCATGGAGATGCCTGCCGGAGTAACAAACGACTCCAGGAGTATAAATCCATCAAGCAACATTGTATGAATTAATAGGTCGTTTCGCCAGACCACATAAGAGGACAACAATATAGATTCTACACTATACATAGCAACACTAATAGACTCAAACATGTTGTAATAACGATATAACTTTCTTACATTGGTGTAATAAGGAATCTGGATGGAAATAGATAAGATGTCTGGCACGGGCAATGTGCGTTTTAGGGTACATAGTAAGAGGCAACAGGCACAGAGCATCAACATATCTAAACATCCTTCGAGACTTACCTCCATAAATCTAAATACAAATATAACTATACATACATTAATCTAAAAATAAAATGTTTCATACCTCCACATATTGATAAATGTGTGCGTATACCTAAACATGTGTCTGGTCTACTCATCAGCCTGTGGGAACCAGCTAATTTGCTTTTCGTATGCGACAAATATGTCACGCCCACAGGAAAGCGGCTACATGCAGTCTACGTACAAATAGCGGAAGCACGTAAAAACATATCATTTGATACCACAGCTCGCAGCAAACAACACGTGCGTGTGGTTCAATGGTAACTTGCTACATACATATCATAAACTATTTTGACACCACAGTTTACATTCAACAGTAATTTTCTGTGATCCAAAAGAAACCTGTATATAAAACATTTCGACACCTCAGATACTGACCTCAGCTTTATTCTGGGTTCGAATAATTGAATAAATCCTACCTATATGAACCATGTATCAATACACGTCCGACTAGTCTGGCGTCGAAGTTCTTCTCTAATCTAAGTGAAAATTTAAGCCTTTTATATACCCTCAGCGTGTTAACAAACATTACAGTTTGTTCATAACAAAGAGAATGTACACTAACTCAGTATGGATTCACTAAAGCGATTTAACTAAAATAAAAACAAAGTAGTAATACCGCACAATGGATTATTACTGGACTAGAACGAAATGTCATCTCAAACCTGAATAAATACTATGATTTACTCGAACCTAACAGCTAATCCTGATATATGTTTCCGTTCATCACTAAGTGAACGTTCATTCACGCCTAATTTAGCGTCCCCAAGTATATGCAGTTAGGTGTGGTGGGATCTAAATTAAAGCGCCTATCCACTTGATCTATTTGACCCATGGTCGAGAACAGCGGATTTCAGGCACATCTCCGATACTGCGAATGACACGTCGGGATTATAATAGCTATACATTTAACAAATTTCCTATATCAGTGTAACCTAATTACTCATAAAAAACTCTGTCCGCATCTTAATACCCATGGAGATGCCTGCCGGAGTAACAAACGACTCCAGGAGAATAAATCCATCAAGCAACATTGTATGAATTAATAGGTCGTTTCGCCAGACCACATAAGAGGACAACAATATAGATTCTACACTATACATAGCAACACTAATAGACTCAAACATGATGTAATAACGATATAACTTTCTTACATTGGTGTAATAAGGAATGTGGATGGAAATAGATAAGATGTCTGGCACGGGCAATGTGCGTTTTAGGGTACATAGTAAGAGGCAACAGGCACAGAGCATCAACATATCTAAACATCCTTCGAGACCTACCTCCATAAATCTAAATACAAATATAACTATACATACATTAATCTAAAAATAAAATGTTCCATACCTCCACATATTGATAGATGTGTGCGTATACCTAAACATGTGTCTGGTCTACTCATCAGCCTGTGGGAACCAGCTAATTTGCTTTTCGTACGCGACAAATATGTCACGCCCACAGGAAAGCGGCTACATGCAGTCTACGTACAAATAGCGGAAGCACGTAAAAACATATCATTTGATACCACAGCTCGCAGCAAACAACACGTGCGTGTGGTTCAATGGTAACTTGCTACATACATATCATAAACTATTTTGACACCACAGTTTACATTCAACAGTAATTTTCTGTGATCCAAAAGAAACCTGTATATAAAACATTTCGACACCTCAGATACTGACCTCAGCTTTATTCTGGGTTCGAATAACTTGAATAAATCCTACCTATATGAACCATGTATCAATACACGTCCGACTAGTCTGGCGTCGAAGTTCTTCTCTAATCTAAGTGAAAATTTAAGCCTTTTATATACCCTCAGCGTGTTAACAAACATTACAGTTTGTTCATAACAAAGAGAATGTACACTAACTCAGTATGGACTCACTAAAGCGATTTAACTAAAATAAAAACAAAGTAGTAATACCGCACAATGGATTATTACTGGACTAGAACGAAATGTCATCTCAAACCTGAATAAATACTATGATTTACTCGAACCTAACAGCTAATCCTGATATATGTTTCCGTTCATCACTAAGTGAACGTTCATTCACGCCTAATTTAGCGTCCCCAAGTATATGCAGTTAGGTGTGGTGGGATCTAAATTAAAGCGCCTATCCACTTGATCTATTTGACCCATGGTCGAGAACAGCGGATTTCAGGCACATCTCCGATACTGCGAATGACACGTCGGGATTATAATAGCTATACATTTAACAAATTTCCTATATCAGTGTAACCTAATTACTCATAATATGGAGAGAAAAAAACTCTGTCCGCAGCTTAATACCCATGGAGATGCCTGCCGGAGTAACAAACGACTCCAGGAGAATAAATCCATCAAGCAACATTGTATGAATTAATAGGTCGTTTCGCCAGACCACATAAGAGGACAACAATATAGATTCTACACTATACATAGCAACACTAATAGACTCAAACATGATGTAATAACGATATAACTTTCTTACATTGGTGTAATAAGGAATGTGGATGGAAATAGATAAGATGTCTGGCACGGGCAATGTGCGTTTTAGGGTACATAGTAAGAAGCAACAGGCACAGAGCATCAACATATCTAAACATCCTTCGAAACCTACCTCCATAAATCTAAATACAAATATAACTATACATACATTAATCTAAAAATAAAATGTTCCATACCTCCACATATTGATAGATGTGTGCGTATACCTAAACATGTGTCTGGTCTACTCATCAGCCTGTGGGAACCAGCTAATTTGCTTTTCGTACGCGACAAATATGTCACGCCCACAGGAAAGCGGCTACATGCAGTCTACGTACAAAAAGCGGAAGCACGTAAAAACATATCATTTGATACTACAGCTCGCAGCAAACAACACGTGCGTGTGGTTCAATGGTAACTTGCTACATACATATCATAAACTATTTTGACACCACAGTTTACATTCAACAGTAATTTTCTGTGATCCAAAAGAAACCTGTATATAAAACATTTCGACACCTCAGATACTGACCTCAGCTTTATTCTGGGTTCGAATAATTGAATAAATCCTACCTATATGAACCATGTATCAATACACGTCCGACTAGTCTGGCGTCGAAGTTCTTCTCTAACCTAAGTGAAAATTTAAGCCTTTTATATACCCTCAGCGTGTTAACAAACATTACAGTTTGTTCATAACAAAGAGAATGTACACTAACTCAGTATGGACTCACTAAGCGATTTAACTAAAATAAAAACAAAGTAGTAATACCGCACAATGGATTATTACTGGACTAGAACGAAATGTCATCTCAAACCTGAATAAATAC
>JAODUP010001580.1:0-42249 GCA_025642065.1 Paralvinella palmiformis
ATGGAGTGGATAATTAAAAGAAAAATTTATTATTATATCACTTCAGTCACTGCTTCATCAAAATGATACACATATGATAAAAGTCATGAATGAAAAACAGGATTGGACTTTAATTCGGCTTAAACTGGTTCAAACTTGGGTTATTACGAGGGCCAAGGTCTATATTAGTACCATCCAACATTATCCAATACTTTCTATCAGGTTTGGCAGTTTCTGTATTTCAGTAAACATTTATAATTAATTACTTATTTCATTGGTTGTTCTGCATGGCTACCATCTACCTCCTAGCCTACATCCAAGGATTGATCTTTGAAGATCTTCTGCTTCAAATGAGAGAGCGTTTTCAACCTTTGGACTTGTGCACAGCAAACTCCGAAACCGATCTGGTGGGGGCCAAGGCAGCAAAGTTGGTTCTCTGTTACAGGATACTTAGAGAACATACAAAATTGGACTGTGAAATTCAACATTATAGTGCACCTAATCACAAATGATTAGTGATTGACTGATTACACTGGCTTCTTTAATTTCTTTGCTTAAAGTTGCCATGCTTAATGGAAGTTGAATCGATAAATTAATGCACCAATATAAATTTGGTTTTGATGCTATGGCTTATGCTGTATGAATATCAACTAAATAAACTTGATTGTGTTTTTCAAATCAGTTGTTTCTGCCAATTTCAGGAGCGCTGTTCTCGAAACTCTTATAAATTCTCAACTAGCAATCCTTAAGAAGCATCCCACAATCTTACTATAAATTTAGTACTTCAATTGCTGAACCAGTGGCTGCACCATGTTCAATAGCCTCCATTTTCAGAATTATCATTTCTGCCGACAGAAAAACAGTTTCTGCCAACAGAAAGCAGTTTCTGCCACTTTCTGCCTGCTGTGCGGCAGAACTAGGTTTCTGTTGGCAGAAAATCAACCCTGCCATCTATTCCACTAAAGTGATCAAGTTCTTGTTTACTTTACTCATGACCTAAGCCTAATAATGTATTGTTGTAATTGGTTAAGTCTGCCTACTACTACTAATATTTCTCTGTTCATCTAGCCAGCAACTTCACTACCACTGCCCTTCATTTTGACACACACACACCTAAATTTGTATATATGGATATGTATACGGGCATGGAGAAATACAGTCATATATACCAGACATTCCAAACTCAGCAGGATATACAAAATATAAAAGGATAGAATCCATCCAAATGATGGCTGGGGAAAGCACTCTCCAAATATGGCCTGGTTAGAACACTGCACACACACACACACATATATATAAACACACACACACACACACACATATATATATAAACACACACATATATATATATAAACACACACACACACATATATATAAACAGCAGGGTTGGAGTTTAACCCGGGTTTAACTGGTTTAGCCCAGCCTGGCGGGTTAAACTTGGGTTTTACTGGTTTAACCCGGGCTAAACTGGGGTTTTCTCAGAATACAGTATATTGACTCACAAATTCATACATTTTATGCACATGAACAATAGTTGTTTGGTATGCATTTTAAAGATGTCGTTAAGATGCTGACAATTTGCACCAATTAATATAAATATAAAAGTTCAGCCTCAATCGAGAGGATTTTCTCCAACGTTTCCAATTCCATTTTTTTCGGACTCTTTTTTTTGCTTAATATGTTTTACCATGAGTAGATACTCCGAGTACCTACTTGGGAATACATACTCTGAGTAGTTTATATTCCAAGTAGGATTGTCATGGAAGAAATATTTCTGAATTAAAAAATTAAATGGTAAATTAATTTGTGGATTTAATTTAATTTTGACTGTTTTAAACATCGAACGGGAGTAAATTCCTAAATAGCAATATCTCTATATAGATTAAAGGCATGCTATGTGGTGGTGTCACAGTCGGGGCGGAGCCCATGGTATCCAGACCATTTTAATTTGTTAAATGCTCACTTGGGGTGCCACTGTCGGTGTGCATATCTGATATATGTATATATATATATATATATATATATATAAAAAGAACCAAAGCTCTGGATCATTATGGTTCTAGTATATTAGTAACACCACGTGTAAGTGTTAACATTGTAAAAATGGTATATTAATTTTTTGGAGGAAATTTCCAATTCAAAATTTCTCAATTCCAATTCATTTTTTTTTTAAATTATCAATTCCGGAATTGACCATCAATTCCAAAATTGAATTGAGCCCATGTCTGGCATTAATAGTGATATATATCACCTGATTAACCAATGCACATGACCTGGTTGACTTCATACATGAGGTGTAATTAATGCAATAGGTTTGCTTGTAGATCGTTTCTTGTTGATTGCTTTTTATGTTAATTAGAAAAGCATGTTTCTATATTTGCATATGTGGTGAATTGGGTGTTTTATATTATAAGTTTGAAATATCATTAGCTATATAAGGTGTTGGCTGTGCTATTGATAATTACTGGTACAGGTACCTATCATGTTCATGTGTCTATGTGTAACTCGCATTTACTAATGTATGGTGTTTAAATAAATTGTAGGTTGGTTGAAGCAGAACCTAACAGTTTGTGTTGCAATGGACGAGTTATTCTTCATGATCGCAACAAATTTGAGGCATTTGGGAAGGGTGAGAGAACAATTTTGAGTAACAATATTAGCTGGGATGTATGGAGTAGGTAAAAAATTGAATTGGAATTGATAAATTTGGAATTGACCCCATGTCTGGTTGGTAGTTCACAACACTATAGATCTCCAAGTCCAAGTCATGGGATAGAATTAGGCCTGATCATTTCATTGATGAGTAGCACTTTGGTCCTAAATTAAGAAGATGCTGAATTTGAATTCAGCCAGACTGCATAACATATTGAACATGTATATGTTTGCGTAGTTGTTAATTATTGAATAATTTTACTTGGGGGGTGATCTAATGTTATTGATATCTTTGTCTACATGTATTAAACCAGCTACTGCATGTGTCTATGTAGATCTAGATCCACCACCTCCTACGTGTCAACATGAACTGTTAATAAGTACCATTATCAAATAGCAAACTTCAAATAAATTAGTGGTCCCCCCATTCCAGGGTTGGCAGGTTTCTACCCATCACAGTAAAAACCACAGTAATTACCCAGTTTCTGCCGATATGGCAGAAATACTTTCTGCCCAGGGGAGAAAGGGGAGAAACTAAATTTGGGGAAAATTGCCATG
This sequence comes from Paralvinella palmiformis, assembly GCA_025642065.1. Classification (NCBI taxonomy): domain Eukaryota; kingdom Metazoa; phylum Annelida; class Polychaeta; order Terebellida; family Alvinellidae; genus Paralvinella; species Paralvinella palmiformis. The sequence goes on from JAODUP010001580.1 coordinate 3,190, forward strand.
AAAATACCCAATTAACAGAGACTAACAGTTTGAAACCAATATACATAAGCATAAGTTATTTAATTATAAATCTTGTCCACATGCCACATACTTATTTAAAGTGCATGTCAATAATTGATCATGTTTAAGATTGTGAGATAAAAGTTTGTGATTATTTATTTCTGGTATCTGTGCAGTGATATACATTATAATGCTAATTAAATATGTTTTTATAATGACTGCTTTGTTATGCTTGAATACTACTGAAAACATCATGTACTATGTAGTCTGTAGTAATAACTACATGTATGTATCACTGTGAAGAGATGCTGCTGTGTAATAACACTCACCCACTGCTGCATATTTAATATGCAGCATTGGGTGAGTGGCGTATGATTGTTATTACACCATAGCATCTGTACTGCCTACTCATAATACGGTAGATAGACTTCATATTGACTAGATTAATGTGACACTGATGGGGGTTATCAATCTCAACATATTAGTTAGCTATTATTGAGCAGATATGTTGGCTGATCATCAGTAGTATAAATTTGCATGGCTAGTGATAATATCAACATTTAAATGTAGTCTCTTGAGGTGCATATATGACATACAAATTTATACTTTGTAAATGTTGAATATTGTGGCTGGACAGATTGCTTTATCTTGCAGGTTTGTAGTTTTGTACTTTACTACATAACATTCAACATATTCAAGGGAAGTAAACAGCGAGATTATGCCTGGAAGAACTTTTCTTTCGGGTAGAAAGCCAACCCTGCGGGCCCATTCACATTACATAGTAGTTATGTTTGAGTAAATGTGATACAAAATTTACTCGTACTTGAGTACTTTCCCCAACCCTGGATTCAGCACTTCATGTTTTATTATTTTCATGTCAGATGTTTGGCATGGCCCACATGATTTCATGCAGAAGGCAACAACTAATTGCTATGAGAAACCATTACTTTTTGTTAAAAGTTTGACATTGCATGTTTCTATTGCACAGTTCCCTCAGAAACATGTTCCAGGTGTGACCAGTGTCAAGGCAAAAGAAACCACTCAGTAAAATCATTCTAAGGCAGTTTATCTTTTGTATAGAAAGTTTAGTTTTCAGCTTCAATTAAAAGCTGATATTTCCATAACAAGTAGAGTTCTTAATTTGGCTAATACCAGCATAGTCATTGTATTCTTACATCCAAACAGGTTTTGGATCAAAATAATAATGTGCTTTGATGAGCATAAGCCATTCAAAAGTGCTGTACGTGCAGTTATACCGTAACATAAATATGTTGTATTTAAAATAGAATTTAAAATACAGAATGGCAGATTATATTTACCCCAAAAGTGAGCTTGAAAAGGTAAATTTTAAGCATAGATTTAATATTTTCAAGAGATGATGAATTTCCAATCTACTACAGTAAGTTTGCCCACAAAGGAGGGAACTGCTAAACTAAACCCACAATTATTATATACACACACACATATATATACTTGAGGCAGGATACAGCCACCTACAACTGTATGACTTCAGACCTTGGGACACCTTTCTAATGGGAAAAGGTTAACTGATATCCAGGTATAATGCAACTGTAGTTTTTTAATAATAATAGCCGAGTTGGGTTTCTACTGGGTATTTCCACCAGGGTTGGAGTTAAACCCGGGTTAAACTAGTTTATTGAAATAAACTAGCCATTATGTTGCTCCGTCCAGTTCAGCCTCAATTCAGAGGATTTTTTCCAACTTCGGTGTCATCAAGACCAAACTATGTAACAGGTTGGGTCTAGAGAAAGCAGTCAAGCTTGTTGCTGGCTATTGAGAACTTTGTGGTGGCGCAGTGTTAGACTGGTGAACATTTGAACATGTTTGTTATGGTTCTGTATGATTCGTGTACAATTATTGACCTATATGTCCATACTGTTATTTATGTGCTTTAAGTTTATGTAGATAAAAAATATTTATTTCACATTTTGTCTGTTTCATTAAATTAATTAGTGATGAAGCATGCCTGAAAGTTAGTTTAACCTGGCTTTAACCCAAAATAGTGGTTTATCCCAACTTGGGTTAAACCCGGATTTAACTTGGAGTGGGTTAACCCAGCCAACCTTGATTTCCACTCTATCCATGGCATGGTAGGAACCTATGGGAGAAACTAAACCATTACCATAGCCACTATTTCAATTTATTTATTGCATAGCATTGTTATACACCATTCCCATTGCTATCGTCTAGATAGATGTGTGTTTATATTTGGCATCTAAATGAAAAAAATAAATTTGGCAGTCAAGTTCACTTGACTTGCATTGGACTGGTGGTCTATTAATTTAATAATTAGATCTAAGACTAAGTTATTCACTAAGAGTAAGAGCCAATTCAGCCATTAGTGAATTTAGTCTATATAGAGAAAAGACCCTATATCCAAACAATGAAACAGTAGTAATTTACCGAATTTAGATCTACTGCATTTCTGGAGGAAAATAAATAATTAACTTAATAACTGTATACATACCACAACGCGTGTCCATCGATAAATATTTATCCTTGTAATCAGTTATTTGTTTGGCTAACTTTTTATAATCGATTTGGTTGAGTGCCTCTTTCAAAAAATCTACATTTCTTTCGTTTATGACGCCTTTTCTTTCTAAAGCTGCGAACAGATCCAACGGCGTCTTTACATCATCCAACGTTGATTTATCAATTTTTGGAGATAACATTTTCAACTCCTCCAATTCTTTGTCTCCTATTTCCTTCGCTATTCGATATAGCATTACTCTGTAAGGACTGACGTTTAACTTCATCTCGTATTCGTGGATTAAATCCAGTTCCACTCTAAGCCTAAGGTTACTGGTTTATCAATGTTGTTTAATGCCATATTTCTACACAACTATAGTAATGGTAATAGGCCTGTAATTGTCTTTGTCTGCAATAAGACCCCGTTTATTCTTTATAATAGTAACAATACTAGTCTCCATAAGGTAGAAAGTTGTGTAGAAATATGGCATTAAACAACATTGATAACAAACCAGTAAACTTAGTCTTAGACTTAGTCTAGAGTGCGCGTATTTGCAGTGTTCACCTTCAACCTTGCATTGATGATTGAGTCAGTACCTGCACTTTTACCCACTTTAAGTTTATTAATTGCATGCTTCACATCTAGTGCAGAGAACCAAGAGAATGCTGATTGGGAGTGTACAATATCATTCACACACACACACACACACACACATATATATATATATAATGGTTGTGCTTTTAAAGTGCGGGCTAGTTGGTACGGTTTTGTTTGGATACGAAACGACATGATACTTAGCGCCGGGGAAAACCAAATTAACTTGATCTAGACTCTACCAGTCAGGAAGGTGACAGTAACATGTTTAATTCCAGCGTATTTTGTACGAGTAAAAAGGCAGTATGAGTTCAGAAGGAGTTATCGAGCCATTGAAAAAGTTAAAGCATAATATAGCCAAACATGTAACGGAAAAAGACTTCCAGTCACTGAAACATTTCGCTTATTATAGACTTCCTCCAAACCTGGTCGAAGAGTGCGAAAATCGGACTGGCTCTCTATCTAAGAGTCTCCAATTATTTGAAAAACTTTCTAATGCGGACATAATTTCCGAGGACAAATTAGGATGGTTGCGTGTCGTTTTCTGTGAAATCGACAACAGCCATGTACTGGATTTAATCCACGAATACGAGATGAAGTTAAACGTCAGTCCTTACAGAGTAATGCTATATCGAATAGCGAAGGAAATAGGAGACAAAGAATTGGAGGAGTTGAAAATGTTATCTCCAAAAATTGATAAATCAACGTTGGATGATGTAAAGACGCCGTTGGATCTGTTCGCAACTTTAGAAAGAAAAGGCGTCATAAACGAAAGAAATGTAGATTTTTTGAAAGAGGCACTCAACCAAATCGATTATAAAAAGTTAGCCAAACAAATAACTGATTACAAGGATAAATATTTATCGATGGACACGCGTTGTGGTATGTATACAGTTATTAAGTTAATTATTTATTTTCCTCCAGAAATGCAGTAGATCTAAATTCGGTAAATTACTACTGTTTCATTGTTTGGATATAGGGTCTTTTCTCTATATAGACTAAATTCACTAATGGCTGAATTGGCTCTTACTCTTAGTGAATAACTTAGTCTTAGATCTAATTATTAAATTAATAGACCACCAGTCCAATGCAAGTCAAGTGAACTTGACTGCCAAATTTATTTTTTTCATTTAGATGCCAAATATAAACACACATCTATCTAGACGATAGCAATGGGAATGGTGTATAACAATGCTATGCAATAAATAAATTGAAATAGTGGCTATGGTAATGGTTTAGTTTCTCCCATAGGTTCCTACCATGCCATGGATAGAGTGGAAATCAAGGTTGGCTGGGTTAACCCACTCCAAGTTAAATCCGGGTTTAACCCAAGTTGGGATAAACCACTATTTTGGGTTAAAGCCAGGTTAAACTAACTTTCAGGCATGCTTCATCACTAATTAATTTAATGAAACAGACAAAATGTGAAATAAATATTTTTTATCTACATAAACTTAAAGCACATAAATAACAGTATGGACATATAGGTCAATAATTGTACACGAATCATACAGAACCATAACAAACATGTTCAAATGTTCACCAGTCTAACACTGCGCCACCACAAAGTTCTCAATAGCCAGCAACAAGCTTGACTGCTTTCTCTAGACCCAACCTGTTAGTGTTACATAGTTTGGTCTTGATGACACCGAAGTTGGAAAAAAACCTCTCAATTGAGGCTGAACTGGACGGAGCAACATAATGGCTAGTTTATTTCAATAAACTAGTTTAACCCAGATTTAACTCCAACCCTGGTGGAAATACCCAGTAGAAACCCAACTCGGCTATTATTATTAAAAAACTACAGTTGCATTATACCTGGATATCAGTTAACCTTTTCCCATTAGAAAGGTGTCCCAAGGTCTGAAGTCATACAGTTGTAGGTGGCTGTATCCTGCCTCAAGTATATATATGTGTGTGTGTATATAATAATTGTGGGTTTAGTTTAGCAGTTCCCTCCTTTGTGGGCAAACTTACTGTAGTAGATTGGAAATTCATCATCTCTTGAAAATATTAAATCTATGCTTAAAATTTACCTTTTCAAGCTCACTTTTGGGGTAAATATAATCTGCCATTCTGTATTTTAAATTCTATTTTAAATACAACATATTTATGTTACGGTATAACTGCACGTACAGCACTTTTGAATGGCTTATGCTCATCAAAGCACATTATTATTTTGATCCAAAACCTGTTTGGATGTAAGAATACAATGACTATGCTGGTATTAGCCAAATTAAGAACTCTACTTGTTATGGAAATATCAGCTTTTAATTGAAGCTGAAAACTAAACTTTCTATACAAAAGATAAACTGCCTTAGAATGATTTTACTGAGTGGTTTCTTTTGCCTTGACACTGGTCACACCTGGAACATGTTTCTGAGGGAACTGTGCAATAGAAACATGCAATGTCAAACTTTTAACAAAAAGTAATGGTTTCTCATAGCAATTAGTTGTTGCCTTCTGCATGAAATCATGTGGGCCATGCCAAACATCTGACATGAAAATAATAAAACATGAAGTGCTGAATCCAGGGTTGGGGAAAGTACTCAAGTACGAGTAAATTTTGTATCACATTTACTCAAACATAACTACTATGTAATGTGAATGGGCCCGCAGGGTTGGCTTTCTACCCGAAAGAAAAGTTCTTCCAGGCATAATCTCGCTGTTTACTTCCCTTGAATATGTTGAATGTTATGTAGTAAAGTACAAACCTGCAAGATAAAGCAATCTGTCCAGCCACAATATTCAACATTTACAAAGTATAAATTTGTATGTCATATATGCACCTCAAGAGACTACATTTAAATGTTGATATTATCACTAGCCATGCAAATTTATACTACTGATGATCAGCCAACATATCTGCTCAATAATAGCTAACTAATATGTTGAGATTGATAACCCTCATCAGTGTCACATTAATCTAGTTAATATGAAGTCTATCTACCGTATTATGAGTAGGCAGTACAGATGCTATGGTGTAATAACAATCATACGCCACTCACCCAATGCTGCATATTAAATATGCAGCAGTGGGTGAGTGTTATTACACAGCAGCATCTCTTCACAGTGATACATACATGTAGTTATTACTACAGACTACATAGTACATGATGTTTTCAGTAGTATTCAAGCATAACAAAGCAGTCATTATAAAAACATATTTAATTAGCATTATAATGTATATCACTGCACAGATACCAGAAATAAATAATCACAAACTTTTATCTCACAATCTTAAACATGATCAATTATTGACATACACTTTAAATAAGTATGTGGCATGTGGACAAGATTTATAATTAAATAACTTATGCTTATGTATATTGGACAATAGGGTGATATCATTATATACAAAGGAGTAGTAGTAGCTGTGCCACAATATAAGACTATACTGATATAATAAAACTAGTGGATATTAAAACATCCTTCTTTTCCCATTGTTTTTGAAGTTACCAAACAATGTAAGATACATGTAAATCAAAATAATTAAATCAGTGGTGATATGAATAAACACTTGAATATTGTTCATAGGTTTAATTTTGCTGGTGCTATTCTCTTGGTTGATCTTTGTGATACACGAGTCGGTTTCGGCATTGGAGCAGATGTGGTGTTCTTCTGGGTTGGCGTTGGAGCAGGTGTGTTGTTCTGCTGGGTAGACGTTGGTGTGTCATTATAGACATCTTCGCTTACTGGTGTAGCTGTAATCACTCATTGCTGGTTGGTCAGCTACATAACGTTTCACTTTGGCATTGGTGGTTGATGAATAGGCATCATTTAGAGGGTCTGATTCATTGGTCTTGCACAAGTGACATCGGTTGATATGATCTTTCATCTAGACGTTTGGTTACAACACCCCTTTTCCATGTAACATTTGGAGAATATGGCTTCATCCTTACTACATTGCCTTCTTCTAGAAAAGCTAAGTCTTTGGCATTTCGGTTATAATATGCTGCTTGTTGGTATTTAGCATATTGTAACTTTGACTTTGTGTCTGTGCGTAAAGCACGCTCCAGCAAACGATCAGTCATTGGTAGTAATGTACGTGTACGTCTATTCATTAGACGTTGGGCTGGGCTAGGTAGGTCGCTTGTGGGTGTGTTGCGAATGTCTAATAATGCCAGATACTGATCAGCTCCTGATTCACGTGTTTTGTTCAGTATACATTTGGCTGATTTTGCTGCTGCTTCAACTTTCCCATTGGACTGCAGTTAGTGTGGACTGGGTGTGACATGTTCAAAGTCATATAGTCATATCAATTTCCCAGAAGTTGGAGAAATAGTCCACTGTTATTACGTAGTCAATTGATTTGTGAGTGAGTAGGTCAATCCCTACTTTCTGCCAAGGTCGGTCAGGTACATCGTGAGACATCAGGGTTTCCTTAGCTGGTGCTATTTTGAACATTCGGCACGTTTCACACGTACTGATGTATTGTTTCAGTTCTGATGACATACCTGGCTCTTCTTAAACGACCTTCAATCCCAATATGCGATGAATGAACTGCTTTCTTCATGTCAGCTCGAAGACCAATGGGTATGACGATCTGTTCACCTTTGAAAACAAGACCATTCTGTGTGGTTAATTCATCACGCATACCATAGTATGGTATCAGATTAGGTGGTACATTGGACTTCTGGTCTGGCCATCCATGCATGATGATTTGTTTTAGAGCTTGAAGGTTATCATCTCTTTCAGTCTCAAGCTGTATCTGTTTCAAACGTTCCTGACAGACTGGAAGATGTTGAACAGCATTTATATATTCTAAGTCAGATTGTTCAGTACTAGGGTAGTTCACATATGCATGTGATAGCATGTCAGCAATGAATGTGTTGGTTCCCTTGGTATATATGATTTCTGTATCATATTTCATAAGACGCATTATCATGCCTTGTAGTTTGCTCGGGACTTTGGAGAGTGGCTTACACATCAATGATTCTAGTGGTTTATGGTCACTCTGTACTACTATGTGCTTTCCAAATGTGTACTGGTGAAAACACTCCAGACTCCTGACAATAGCTAGCATTTCCTTTTCTATCTGAGCATACTTTGTTTCAGTATCTCGTAGTGCTCGGCTGGCATACACAACTGGTCGACCATCTTGGAGTAGTACTGCACCCATTCCTTTTTCACTTGAATCGCACTGAACAGTGATAGGTTTGTTGACATCAAAGTACATTAGAACTGGTGCTTGGGTTACCAGCTTCTGCACATCAGAGAATGCCTTCGCTTGTTCTCGCCCCAAATCCATGGTTGCTCCTTCCTGGTTAGTTTCATCAGAGGTTGCATAACTGATGATAACTGTGGTAAGAAACGTGCCAGATAATTCACAGTTCCATTGAGCCTTTGTACTTCCTGGTTGTGGTAGGTTGTTGCATCTTCAGGATGGCATCAATATTTCCTGGATCCGGTTTTAGACCTTCACTGGTTATCAGATGTCTGAGGAATGGTACTTCTGTACAACAGAATATTGATTTAGCCTTGTTGAGTTTAATTCCTAGTTTGGTGCATCTCTGTAACAATAGTGTTAACTTCTTCTGATGATCTTCCATAGCATCTTTTGTTGTATCACCTACACCATAGACAAGGATATCATCTGCTACACAAACTATTCCATCAATCTCATCCAAAGCCTGGTTTAGTCTTTTCCTGTACTCCTCACTGCTCACACTAGTTCCAAATGGTAATCTTAGCCATCTAAATATGCCTTTGTGAGTTGTAAATGTAGTAAGTTTACTCGACTCTTCATCTAGTTTGCAGTGCCAGAATGCCTGCTGTAGATCCAGTTTGGATATTATTCGTGCATTCACTAGTTTCGGCAGAACTTTATCTATTGTTGGAAGTTGGTAGTGTGAACGCTTCAGTGCTACATTCAAAGGCCTCGGGTCAATACATATTCTGATGGCTCCTGACTTACGAGTAGTAACTGCCATCCGACTCCCCCATTCTGATGGCTCATTTACTGGACAGATTACACCTTGCTTCACTAGGTTGTCCAGTTCTCGGGATACATCTTTCTCCAGAGTAATGGGTATTCTCCTGGGTCTACTAGAGACTGGTTGGGTAGTATCATCGATATGTAGATGTACTACTCCTGGTAGTGTACCCAGAGCACCATCAAATACTGCTGGATAGTCAGTCAGTACAGTAGGTTCTGTAAATTCACGAGTAGCATGTATCTGTGCTAGGTTGTCATAGTTGACGGTGATTAGTTGCATGTGTTCTGCAGCTTTCCATCCGAGTAGTGGTGTTAGAGGCTCATCCACTACCATGAATTCAACAGAATATTTTTTCTGATTCTGAAGATTCTTGATGTTATTGTTAATCCTACACTTGCCAATAGGATGTGTCGTTGCACCATTCCACATTTCTAGTGTGGTATTGGCATTCGATAGTTGGATATTCTTCACGAATCTTCTTGGTATCACATTTATAGTGGCACCAGGGTTTATCTGAAACTTCACTGCCTGTTTGTTTACTTTAATCGACGCATACAGTGGTTTGCTCAACTCATAGCTGACAGTATAGATATGATGACATACAGCATTAATGTAGTGGACACTGCTGGAGTCATTCTCATATTTCTGAACTGCATGGACCTTCTTCAGTTTATTGTTGCTATTCTTGCATACAGTAGCAAAATGGTTTCAATGGTGACATTTCTTGCAGATAGCTCCCCATGCAGGACATTCAGATTTCTTAAAAACATGTTCCTGTCCACGGAATTTACATCTGCTCATAGTTCCTTTTGCACTGTACTTTTGATGCTTGCCTCTGTCATTCACTGGCCTCTTGGGGTTATAGTTTGAGCACACAGAGACTTTGTGTATATCCTCTTTCACAATTGAAGACATCAGTTTCATATGCCCTTTTGTTGCTTCGGCACTGCGGCAAATGTTAATACACTGCTTGTTTCATCTTTCACTTTGTCTCATTACCTTCGGAGGTCGCTCGGCCCATTTAGCCTACCTTGTGCACAAAAGTGACCGTAAAACATCAATCATCATCACTATACGTTAATACCTGCACAATATTCTTACACATCATCTTTTTGGCTTTCATCGTTATGCATTAAAAATAATGATTCTCTTTATCTATTGCCTTTAGATACTGAGCCTTACCGTGGAAGTAACCATCCTGAAATCCAAAGGCATGCATCTGGCAATAATTCTGAGCCCATCGGACAAACGTCACTAAAGACATCCGCCACTAACCATCATTCAGCAAGTCTACAAACAGCCAATGTCTTTGCTCGCAATACTGCAACCAGTTTAGCAAGTTCCAGGCAGGAAATGGTTGTAAAAAGTTTAGATATCGGACCCAGAGCTGCATCAGTAAATGATTCACAGTTTGAAATACGTATTAAAGATTCAACACATGGTGAACATGGAAATGATGGCTCAAACATGTTACCCAAATTTGATTCTTTAATTAGTGATTCATCAGCTATACAAAATAGCAATCTGCCAAGTGATGGTCATCGACCAGTAGCTGCTGTCGTGCCAGTATTGGGTCATGCTGAACCATCATTGGTACTAAATGCTTATGATCTGGATCAGACTGATCCTAAAAGATATTGTGAGGGGTTTGATTCCACCAAACCAAAGCAAATAAGGATGGATGAGTCAGTTGAGAAGAACCCAGCTGATGACAGTATTGCAGATCAGAAAGCATCCAACAAAGAGAAGATGCTCCAGCAAGCAATAAAACTGAAATCTCAACAACAGCTGGAACTGATTAGCAGTGTGAGAGCTGAAGATGATCGAAGTCTGTTTTCGTTAAATGGGAGTACTACAGGTGGCCAGGAGAAAATCCAAAAAGATGGCAAGGGGGCTGAGGCAAAGTCAGCTGATGTGAAGCAGTACTTGAGCCAGCTTCATACGGATTCTCCAAGTTTGTGTTTGAGACCAGAACATAGTGGTTACAGATCTCAAACTGACAAACTATCAAGACACCAAACTGGAAAACTGTTGCTTCATGAAGGACGATCAGTTAAATCAGACCATCCAGAAGCAATACACAAAGAGTCATGTCAGCCATTTAAATTGTCCGGTTACCAAAAGGAATTGGCTGCTCCGGCTTTAGCTGGCTATAATAATTGTATCATGTGTGCTCCAACAGGAAGTGGAAAAATGCTCGCTGCTGCGTACATCTGTTGTCAAAGGCTTCAAGAAGCTTTGGATAAAGGGAGACAATTCAAGGTATCTATGCTAAATATTTGTGTTGTGCTAATTTCATGTGAAACTGATTACTTGGATTGAAATGAAATGACCTTTGTGTTGCCAATTGAGTGGGACATGCAAAAAGTTTGGTTTCAAATCAGACATGGGGAAATAACAATTACTTTTATCATTCTTATAATTACAATTGATGTTTTTCTGGTTTTGACATTCATGTTTAATTCATATATTTGATCATGCTAATGATTTGATTACTATGTATGAAATATCTACATGAAAATATTCATAAATGTACATAATGAAATCTTGCATGGATATTACTATAAATAGTATAATGAAATATATATTGATACAATGAAAATGAAATGCACAAGCACATATACACATTTACATCTATATGAAACTATATACACAACAATATTTACAAATATACGTGACATGGCACAGTAATGTTTTAAAACTTTTTAGAATAATAGAATAAATACTACATAATAATAGAACCTTTCAGGGCCAGAAAAATTGGTAGCCCAGGATGTGTGGATTTTGTCTTCGGTCTAGTGAGTAGTCTAAAACACTAGCCCAGCCAGGCTACTGGCATTTTGAGGCAAGATATGCTGTAATCTCAAGTTCGTATTCCGTAGAATGATTTTCTGCTGTTTGTAGCTCTTCGCAGTTGAAAAAAAGTATCATAATTTTCAGCCGGAAATGGATCATGATAAACGACAAATAGTTATCAGCCGATAGTTTCCAGATGTGAAATAATGCTAAAATCTACTGTTATAACCATTTCAGATGTCATATTTATAAACATTTATTGAATATCAGAACCATGCTTGAAGGATGGGAGAGATTTTGGTGAACTGGTGATCTTGGCTGGTAAACAACCATTTGCAATACTCTCTCCTGATTGGCACAGTTTTGTTCTGACTAGTAAAAGAAATATGGTTTTAATTTTGTTGGGCTAGTGGATTTATATTTTATTAGCCCAGGGGCTAGTGAGATGTAAAAATATTTTTCTGGCCCTGACCATTCTAATCATAATATATTGTGTGATCATTGAAAAAAATGGCCATTATTTTGTATGCCTATTGGTGATTCAAATGTCTTGTCATAATAATAATGTATATTTAATAAAGCACCCTTACTAGCAGGAGCCATTCAAAGGCGCTGTACAAATAATATGTAATATAATAATACCCCAAATAATGTCTGTAAAAACCCTGTAATGATTTAAAAGATAATAATTATTTATCTGTGAAAGTGACCTTAAATAGGTGTTTTTAGAAGAGACTTAAAATTTCCAAGAGACGACGCATTTCTAATATTTGCCGGCAACTTATTCCACAAAGTGGGGGCTGCAACACTAAACGCACAATCACCATATGACTTGAGCCGAGACACTGGCACCTGCAATAGTATCTGACTGGATGACCTGAGTTTTCGGGATAACTTTCTAATGGAAACCAGTTCACAGAGGTATTCTGGCGCCATATCATTAATAGATTTATAAGTTATTAACAGAATCTTAAAATGGATACGCTGTCTAACAGGTAGCCAATGTAGTTTTTGAAGAATTGGGGTGATATGATCATATTTTCTAGTATTTGTTACAATGTCATTCATTTGTCATTTTTTTTTACTATCACATATCACTGTAAATAAATACAAGTGTATAGTTGTAAATATTGCTGTCTATATAGTTTCATACTGTAAATAAGTAGACATGCCTATGCATCTCATTGTATCAGTATTGTATCAAACCCATGATTCTTGAAAAAATTGCCATTATTTTTCATGCCCATTAGTGATTCTGATCTCTCATCATTCATTCGACGTTGTTCAGAAAGGAAAATCTTTCCGCCCTCATTAAATAATCTGTCTACAGCACCACTGTGTTGACTTGTATTATGAAGTGTTGGAGTGCAAGTTTTCTCAGTAATCAGTTTTGATTTAGGTTCCATAATTCCTAAATGGTGGCAGTGGCCGGTGACTGTCTGATCTGTCTTGGATGATAAGTGCCAGATACAGAGTCAATTCAATTCCAGAATTGGAATTGATGGGTATTGCTGATTTTTTTTAAAATTTCGAATTGAAGTTTGATACCAAAAAAAACATTAAAATTTTTAATTCAGAAATATTTCATCCATGACAATCCTACATGGAATATAAACTACTTGGAGTAGGCAATCTAAGTAGGTACTCTGAGTACCTACTCTAATCAGTGATTGGAGTAGGTAAAAAATGGAATTGGAATTGATAAATTTTGAATTAGAATTGATAAATTTGATGTGGAAATGGAATTGACAAAATGGAATTGACCCCATATCTGCCGAACATGTAGCGAACTACATTGATATTTGCCATTATTAATATTATTATTTCATATCGTATTTGTGAAATTTATTTAATTTCAGGCTTTGTTTACTGTGTATGCTGATACTCATATCAGTCAGGTGAGGGAAAGGATTAAGGAGATGCTTCCTGGTGTTAATGAAACCCACACACTAAATGACATACTTAAACGTCACGACATCATCGTGCTTACTGCAGAAATGCTTGTGAATGCATTGAAGAAAAATCTAGTTGATTTGAGTGAGATTCAGCTCCTGATTCTTGACGAATGTCACCGTACAGATGGCAGCCATCCATACAGTGTTGTTATGAGGGAATACTACAGGCTGAAGCTGGTGAATCACTCGGTGCCACAAGTAATTGGTTTAACAGCAACACTTGGGATAGAAAACATGAATGACCTCAAGGAACGCTACACAAATATTTGTGCGAATTATGACTGTAGAGGCATCACTTATGTCAGGGACAACAGAAGTGAACTTCTTCTGAATAATCGTCATCCGAACAGGTGCCAGATCATTAGCGTATTGTCCCGCGACTGCAATGATTTGTTTAATCTGATCATAACTTTCATGATGAACGAAACTGAAAAGCTTACACCCGATCTGACTGTCACTAAAAAACGTGGCTCGCTGGAATATGAGAAAGAGATTCAGACGCAAACCAATGCCGAGAAACAGCAGACAAAAGATTACATGTTCTGCCGTCATATGTTACTTGAATACAACACTGCCTTGATGTACTGTGATGAGCTGCAAGTTGTAGATGTTATGGCTTTCCTAAAGCAACAATTCAATGAAGCTAATCGAGATCCTAATCCAACAACAGTCCAAAAGAAGATCTATGAATTTTATGACAGCCATTTAAATGAGATTGAAACATATGCCAAAAAAGAAACCCTTGCAGAAAATGAGAAATTGATGAACCTTCATAATCTGCTCGCTAATTTGTTTTCTGACAATCCAGAATCAAAAGGTGAGCAAGTTAGCTGAACATTTGCCTCCTGAAAATTAGGGTCGGTCTGTCAGGAAAATATAAAAAGATTCTATGAAAATATAGGGTCAGTCGGTCTAAAAAAACCACAGCAATGTTTCGTATAACATATTGCATATATCCACCAGTAGTTGGGATTTGATAATCTCTCAAACAGTTTTGCTTTTTTTAGGCCTTTATTATTTTCTTTTTGTTGTGAAAAGTAAACAATAGGCATGTCACTGTCAGCACCGACATGAGTCGATATAGAAGTGGGGAGGTTCGACCAGGCGGGGAAAATTAACCACAACATTAAAACCCTATTCGTTATTTATTACACTTAATAGTTTTAAGCTGGAACATAATATATCACTGAATAATTGTTTTGTGTTTACTTTGAAGCAATTTGCAACAATACACCACCAAAAACAACTAGCGACTGAAAGTGGTCGTATCAAAATTCGAATTTTTGTTGATAGGTGCCAACATTTCAGAAGTCTACACTATGTATATATACGTGTGCATTTGGCTGTGCCCAGGGGTTTCTACCCCAAATTTCATCAGGACAAGCCATGCACTGCGATCGAACTTACACTCCCGCCACTTTGCTTATATAAATAACCTTTATAACATTGAACTGGGTCACAAATCACCTGACCAGTGCCTTATTAGAAACATTAAACATCGAGGGACCTGTAGAAAATTACTTGCTGTGTCGCGTATACTATGATCAAACCACTGAAGTGTAAGGTGGTAGAACCTCCCCACTTCTCCCCTAAATTAATCGAGTATATTTTAGGTTAGTAGCTACTGGGGATAAACTCCAAGTGCTAAACTTCACATCTTTTTATTTTTAAATTTATCATGAATGTTTTTAATGTTATGTTAAGGGGAGGGGGGGGGATGCATCGTATAAGCAATGCTTCAAGCATCTTCCTTTTCAACATTCTATATGTGTTTGCTTTCATTAAAATTATATATTTTGATTGTTGAAATAAACGATTTGAAAGTAATAATTATAATAAAAATAATAAAAGTTGGTTTTATTTCCCAGTGGCAAATTCCAACTGTAAATCAACTATTCAAAAAACAATGGCCTAATGAGATATACAATTCATCTCACTAAGTAATGAATCTAAACAAACTTGGCCATTTGCTTTTAAATGTCAAAATATTAAGAAAAGTCAATATCATTGATTCTCGATGTTGTATTCTGTTTATGATCGTTTTGAAAATTTTAAATCCATTCTAAATACTTACCTATTCAATGTTGCTGTTTTAATGGATAGAAAGTTTTTCTGTAGAGAACATTTAAATTGTTCCTTCTAGTAATGGCATTTTATGAAATTTACATTATTAATAAGTACTGAATGATCAGATTATGGCGCTGTATCTGTATTCTCAAATTCTGTTCACAGCTCAAATAATCAGGAACTTGCATTTGAATACAACTTTTAGAGTAGCGGTATTTATATTTGCCCGGATCAAAATTAAAAATGGAATATTTGTCTTTGCATTCACAATAATATGTGACATTTATGTAGTGCCCTATTCAGCTAGATAGCTGCTCTAAGGGGATTTACAATATTATTATCCCTGACTCAGACCTGTTTCCACCCAGCACACATCTCAACTCCCAAGGGAGCATACAACACATGCTGCCATTATAGGTGCAAAGCATTACTCAAATACACAGCCATCACGTCCTGTCAGGTACTCATTTTTATGGATGAGTGAACCAGTCACCACATGACAGCATTGCAGCTCACTGAACCTCGAACCCACGACCATTCGGCTATGAGTCCTACGCTCTAACTAACTACACTATCATAGCTCGATATGACGTGAGTTGAATGAAAAAGTCAGCCAATTTAGCATTTATTAGAAAATCACAGAGCTGTTCTATTCCACAAAGGTATCAGTACTTATATAGAATGTTTCTGTAGTGTATGACTTTATACACAGCTATCATGCCAGGAAAAACATGTGCCTGCAGCCCTACAAGAATTTTAAAAAAGTGATCATAACTGCTATCTCTTAGTAGAAGAATACATAATCTTTTTGTATGCCACATAAAGATTCCTTTAAATAATGCTATTTAAATGTTAGGTCATATTAATGGCTTTGTTGTTTGCGACAGATGAACACATATATAACAAAATATTCATGAATACTTGCACTAATATTTCTAGTCATATTCAAATATTTCATTTGATTTTTGAATGGGAAGTATTTGTATTGAAAAACACCTTCTGTATTCACCCAGTTTAAACTTATTGTCTATGAAATTTGTAAGTGCATTGTCCATGAAGGTTTGTTACTGTTTTGAATATGTAATACTGTTTTGTAATTTAGCAGCGGACTCATTTATCGACTTGCATTTCCATTGCTGAATGGATTTTGTCTAATTGATTTAAAATTAATATATGGATTTCTTTCTTATTGTTTTCAGGTGTTTTGTTGACAAAGACAAGTTTTTGCGCAGAAGGGCTTATATCCTTTATTACAAGAAGTGACTTGCTTAAAGATTTTGTGAAGTGCTCCATGTTTAATGATTCTGTGTTGGCACAATTTAAAGCCGGTAAGATTTTTAAGGCCAACGTTTTGTGTTATCACTCAAGTCTCTTACTCATTAGTTTACTTGTACATTTTAAATTTTTTCTGACCTTTCAAGATTCCACTGAAGAGAATCACACCAACTTGCTGTTTATGACTGAAGAGTGTAGCATTATGCCACCCTGTAATTTTGTTGTCTACTACAATATTGTACCCAAGAAGATTTGGCCGGTGCTGTCACTTCTAGTAAAGAAAAGTAAAGTCTACCTGATTGTTAACAAGGGTTTAGTGGATGAAGACAGAGAGTTTCGGGATCTTGAAGTAGAACATGCACTGATGGGATGTTTGAATAAAGTGGCAAAAGATGACTTGGAGCAAGTAATTGTTACGTTAAAGGTGAGAAAGTTGTGTGTACATTTTCACCGATTTTTTAATCAATCACTCGCTAGAATTAGCTGTAAAGACTTTTTACCAACATTACTCTCAACATATCAATCTTATCAGTGATGTATTCATTCCCCAACATTATAAAAATGTCATAATTATTTGCTAACCAGCTTAGAAAAATTAAAGATACAAATATGTAAAACTCCCCAAACTCTAGGCATGTACATAATAATAATAATAATGTATATTTAATAAAGCGCCCTTACTAGCAGGAGCCATTCAAAGGCACTGTACAAATAATATGTAGTATAATAATACCCCAAATAATATGTCCTGTAAAAATCCTATAATGATTTAAAAGATAATAATTATTTATCTGTGAAAGCGACCTTAAATAGGTGTGTTTTTAGAAGAGATTTAAAATTTTCAAGAGACACATTTCTAATATTTGTTGGCAACCTATTCCACAAAGTGGGGGCTGCAACACTAAATGCACCATCACCATATGACTTGAGCCGAGACACTGGCACCTTCAATAGTATCTGACTGGATAACCTGAGTTTTCGGGATGACTTTCTAATGGAAACCAGTTCACACAGGTATTCTGGCACCATATCATTAATAGATTTATAAGTTATTAACAGAATCTTGAAATGGATATGCTGTCTAACAGGTAGCCAATGTAGTTTTTGAAGAATTGGGGTGATATGATCATATTTTCTAGTATTTGTTACAATGCGAGCTGCACTATTCTGAATTCGCTGAAGGCGATTAATGTTATAATGAGATATGCCGTATAACAGGGAGTTACAATAGTCTATACGAGATGTAACAAAGGCATGGACTACAGTTACCAGTGCTTCTTGTGTCAAGAATGCTTTTAAACAGTGGATGTTCTTAAGATGGTAGTAGGCAGCTCGGCATACTGATGTGACATGTTCATGCATGTTAATACATTGGTCAAAAATAACCCCTAAATTTTTTACTGACCCATTAGGGGTAATTGAAGATGCACCCATCTGTAATGCTGGTGTCTTTAAGGATTTAACAGAATGTGGTGATACCAAATATAAAATATTTGTTTTATTATCATTTCGTTTTAGAAGATTTTTAGTCACACATAGCCGAATATCAGCAATACAATGTTCTAAATTCTTCAAGGAAGAGGAGAAATTTTACTTATTGTCAGGATCCAGTGATATATACAGCTGTTTGTCATCAGCATACAAGTGATATTTAACCCATATCGCTGCACAATGATCCCAAGAAGACGGGTATACATTGTGAAAACCAGAGGACCAAGAACTGAACCCTGTGGTACACCAGATAACAAAAACTGAATGTCAGATAAAATACCATGAACACAGACACTCTCTGGGAGCATTGTTCCAGATAGGATCTAAACCATTCAAGTACTTTACCTGACAGACCAAACATGTCTTTTAACCTAGAGAAAAGTACATTATGGTCAACTGTATCAAATGCAGCAGACAGGTCCAGAAGAACAAGTATTACTGGCTTACCTTGATCAATTGACATCATAATATCATTTTTCACTCGAACCAAGGCTGTTTCAGGGCTGTGACCACTTTTATAGGCAGACTGTAATGATTCATTGAGGTTATTATTGATTAAATATTTGTTTAGATGGGAAGCAACTGCCTTTTCTATAACTTTAGATAAAAATGTAAGATCTGAAACAGGTCTGTAATTGTTTAGAATATTACAGTCCATAGTGTGGTTTTTTATTAATGGTTTTACAAGGGCAGCTTTCATGGATCTTGGGAAAACACCCAGAGATAATGATTTATTAACTATATTTGTAATTGGGTTTATCAGAACATCCAAACAATCTTTCACAAGCCATGTAGGCATAGGGTCAACTGCACAGAAAGCAATAGATGACTTTTTCAGCAACTGTCTGATATCAGTCTCTGTAAAAGGCTCAAATGTATCCATCATGGATATGCAGGACTCTTCTACCAATGGCTTACCCTGTGATAAGGTGCTGGATTGGAACCCACTATGTATATTTAATATTTTTGACAGAAGAAGTTATTAAAACAATGGGCCATATCTTTATCTGAGTTGATATTATTTGGAAGGACAGTTTGACTTTTATGTAATACTTTATTCACAACACTGAAAACAGTCCTTTGATTTCCCTTGGATGCTTTGATCTTTTTATTACAATATTCACATTTAGCAGAGGCAAGGGTATTTTTAACAGGAATTTTACTGACCTTGAACATTTCAAAATGAACTGGTCCTGATCCACAGCCACTCACAATACCTTCTGTGTCTCTTTGCCACCTGTATGTTTTTATTGTACCATGGAAGCATTGGTCTGCTTGGCATTTCTTTTGTCCTTAAAGGTGCATGTTCATCTACATTGTCTCTCAATGTACTATCATAGAGATCCACCAGATGATCCACATCATCCAGTGGATCCAATACCAGAGAAGAGACTCGCAGATCAGCAAGAAAAGCCTCCTTGTCAATTGACTTATATCTTCTATATGAAATAACTTTAGCTGAAACAGATTGTTTCTGTAAAGATACATTAATGTTAACAAGGAAATGATGAGACAGCATGGAAGACACAGACACACCCTTAATCAAATTGTCATCATCACAGGAGATGACAAGATCTAAGATGTGACCATGTCTGTGTGTTCTTTCTTTGACATGCTGCCCAAGATTGGCTCATCAAAGAATGTCAGCCAGTTCTTTGGTATCTGCATTCCTCTGGCAATCCCAATGTATATTGATATCACCTAAGATCAACAAATGACCACTGTTGGTAGGAAGAGAGTCAACAAATCCCGAAAATTCCTTGAAGAAATCTGCTCCTTTCAGGCCATTTTTTTTAGTGGGGTGTAATCGGTAGATAATAGCTACATGAACACTTATCCCCCCAGATACAAAAGTCAGTTGGTAATTTTCAAAAGACTTAGCCTAAAAACACAAATGGGTTTTACACTTCAAAGAATCACGGAGAACAATGCTGACTCCTCCACCTTTCTTGTGAATCCGAGCTGCATGATGGAATAAATATCCAGCTGGAGTCATATCACCAATAATATTCTGGTCTGAAACATTATCAGCCAAGTCTCTGTAATGACAAGTGCATCAAGATCCATATCCTTAATAACATCAGATATTTCATCAGATTTATTACAGATCGACTGACAATTTATAAGATCAGTACTTGCATTTTGTACAGCTGTGCCATTATATGGTGTTATTGGCACAGTGATCAAATTACTTGCATCAGACCCAATCTGCTTTGGATGTTTTTCACTACTTGGGCGCATTGCTAAACAGATGGTATTACCACCATAGGGTCGTAAGGCAAGCTCTACTATAATTCATTATAATTATAGAAATAAAATAAGTGAAAGTTAAAAATAAAACATACACAAGCAAAAACCAAGTTCTTATGGGAAACACTGGTAATATAGGGCATCAAATGAGCAGTTAAAAAAAAATACAAAATATAATCAATTAATATAAATTAAATCTGTATTACATAATATGCAAAATACACCAGTTTCATTGGTGTAACTTATCTAATAGCTGAACTATCAGAGAAATATTCCAGTGCCATTACATCAAGAGCCAGTCATACTTCCCACCATAAAACTCCCAGGTAATGGTTTCTAACTAGGGGCATTGGTATATTCCCATTTTTTTGCATTTAAGACACATGCATAAGACATGCTAGAGGGATTTCTACATTCTTGTTTAATTGAACCAAATATAACTTTATTTTAGGTTTTCATAAAAACCAAAGTAAAAACTGAACTCTGATATGAAAGCAAATATGTGTAAATTGTATTTTGTTAGTATTATGCAAACATTTTCTGACTAAGTAACATGTGATACTAATGTTCTACCCAAGGCATTACTAGCCTAGATCACTTTGTTTCATCTTAGACTAAGCTTTTAAGTGTCAATCTGTGTTAACATTTAGTTAGTTATCCATGAAGACTAGTTACTGTATATACTTGCATATAAGTCGCACTCGTGTATAAGACGCACATGTTTTTAGGACTAATAAACCTGGCTGAAGTCGAACCTGCATATGAAACCCCAAAAACTCATCATCATCACTCTCTTCACTGAATATCTGTTTGTATGTCATCATACTTGTTGTTGCCTTCTTCGTCAGTGTCGGATTTGTCATACTGTTCAGAACCAC
Organism: Paralvinella palmiformis; assembly: GCA_025642065.1. Lineage (NCBI taxonomy): Eukaryota > Metazoa > Annelida > Polychaeta > Terebellida > Alvinellidae > Paralvinella > Paralvinella palmiformis. The sequence goes on from JAODUP010001580.1 coordinate 24,926, forward strand.
AATACACCATGCCATCTAAATCACTGCTGATAGAACGATTCTTGAATGATTTGGTAATGACGGCGGGGTCGATTTAAACCCAGGCCGTTTTCACCGACTGTGTGATGATAGGCAACAACAGCCACCTCTAGTTGCCTGCTGCTGTGCGTTAATTTCCGTAATGCTGTTTGAAGTAGTTTATTAGTAGTTCCCATGTGCCAGCTTTGGAAGTAATTAACACATTGTTTTCTGTAATCGTCTACCTTTGATGTGGCTTCTATATGATCATTCTTTGCGTGGCCTCATTTACCGTTCCATTCAATTACACATGCTCACATATCTTGATAGTAATGACAAGTCTGTGATCATGTCACTAATTAGAGCATCGGATTAAATAATCATGGCGGTTATCATGATTAAATTAGGATTTGAAAGACAACAGAGAAAACACACCTAATAAATTTGTTTATTGTTCATGTACCGTACTCACACGAATAAGGGCCCCGTCGGCTATTGTTTTCGATTACTGTTTCCCCCCGGTGGCTATTCAAGCATGCCCTTATTCAAGCAGAGGCTCTTATTGTTTTTAAGACATGTTGGTGTCTGATGTAAGCGATTATCATACTGAAAATATTGTTCATCCATCCAAAAACATGTCAACGTATGGTACGAAAATTGCGTTTTTATTAAAAGATAATAATAACAAGACATGTCATAGAATTTACTGACATGAACATCAATGACAAGTATGCTGCTGACATGTGAATAGAATGTGCGCTATGATAAATGAATCTATACTAGAGTATTCGTACATGTGTATCTTTGTTTGTTTTCTTCGAGGGGAGGGGGGTGCTGTATGAAACGGGTGCTTATTTATTTCAAATCATATTTACCCCCCCGGCCCCTGTTCAAGCATGCCCCTGTTGGCGCGAGTACGATATTCATTATTAATGTTAAAAAACAATACTAATGCGCCTAAATTATGCCAAATATTACCTTCCCTTTTAGTATGACCTGAGTATAGGACACACTCGATTTTGACATCAATTTCAGAGTATAAAAGGTGTGTCTTATATGCGAGTATATATGGTACACAACTACATTTTGAAAACTGGTCCATACAAACCCCACATTTCATTTGTTTATTGTCAAAATTAAAAGGAAATGATATATAATGATCTGAGTTTTTCTCCTCTTGTTAAATGTGGTTGTCTCTAAATTTACAACAAACATCCACCTAAAATGTTAATAACAAAGTATTCTCTGATGATTGTGTGTTACCCAAACATTTGTAATAGAATTCATGATAGTATTATTATTATGCAGTTAACCACATTGAACACTAGCAGATTAAATTTGGCAAAGCACCAGCAAAACATTATTCTGTCTATATTTTCCTTAAGGATTCTTAATGAATAGGTGAATCTGTCTCGGAAAATCATTCGTTGTAGAAAAAAAGCATGATGCGATCCTGATGGTGGTAGTCTCTCTCAAGACAGCTCTTACTGTGCATCAATATAATCTCTTCCAGAGACAACTGTGGCCAGAGTCTGAGGAACAGCTCACTTCATTTAGCGCTTTTGATATCACTGATATTACTATACACTGCAAAAGATGTAAGCAGCTGTTGTGCTGTGCCACTGATCTGCGACAGCATAGACCCCTTGTTATCATATCTTCTACTGAATTTGACAGAAAGATCAGTGTCCAGAAAAGCTATGAATGCAATAAGCTAGTTGGTAAGTACAGCTGTCCAAACTAAATCTAGATGCATTAATTGTTATTTCCTTATCATTCAAACATGTATAGTATTGATATTAGTACCAAGCAGTTAATTAATATTCATACCAGGAAGACAGAAACATGCTCTTTAATCATCTATCTGCACATTAAAGATTTTTCATGTTAATGATTTAACTGACAGTAATATAAAATTGAATACATATACATTTATTATTGTGATTCATTTGGCCCTTAAATGGCCAGATACCACATCCTGTGGCTTCCTCATGTTAATTTTTTAATATGCAGGGATGAGAATTCCTTGCACATCCATGGTGTCCCATATTTTTGATGGTCCCAAGAACATTCCTGTGATTAGTGTGAATCTGTTGAGAAATATATATAAGGACAATATCTTACAAAATTTCACCACAAATGAAAAAACAGTGTTTTATTTTAACGCATCTGCCAATTTAACAGCTCAAATTTGTAAACAAAACACCAATCTAGGTATCTTTCAAATGGATCCTCTCATTGGCTGTTGGCTTAGAAATCACATCTTCTGACCAATGACAATGTGGCTTACATCTACAGGGCACTTCACTTCATTACCTATGTAGGTCGCTCGGTCCATTTAGCCTACCATCTGCACAAAAGTGGCCGTAAAACATGAATCATCATCATCTTACATCTGCATTTGGCCATTTTAGAGTAAGTCTAGCAGCCATGGAAATTCATGATATGTCACCATGATGCAAGTTGTTTTGTTGTGCAAAGGTTTATAATATATATATATATATATATATATATATATATATATATATATAGTCAAACCAGCTCCTGGCGAACAATATTACCTGTGAAGCAACTGCCAGTTGCAATAATTTGATTGAGGATTCGGTGTTAATTGTTACTGGCTGAACATTACCAACATATTGACCAATGAAAGCTCTTCCCCAGTTATGTCTCTGACACTGTGTATGACGTTTTGTGCTGACGGTGTCTTAGCTAGTGGGCCAAGCTATTTGCATTGTTATGTAATTGTTATGTGACTTCAACGCATCTTCAGTAAAGGTAATTGCTCCTCGAGCAGCTCTTGTTAGAGATATGGAAACTTAAAACTGACAAAGGCATTATTTTACAATTGTAGTTGCAATCTCTAAAAATATTTTGGATATAAATTGTCAGCAAATTTCTTAATTAATCACATTATACTTTTGTTATTCCAACGTGTGCTCTATTCCTGACATATTAAACATTGTTATTTTAAGAAATGATGATCGTCTGTATGAATTCCAAAATATTTTGTAGATTTCTCAAAATCTTAACTTTGGAACTAAAAGAACTGGAGATGTATGATAACAAAAACAGTTCTCGCACAGTTGGAGAGGCATTTGTGTGTGTGCGTATATATATATATATATATATATATATAGATCTACATGCAAATGTTTATAAAGTATGTGTATGCATGAATAAAAATAAATAGTATGTACCATATACACTCGTGGTTAAGTCGATTTTTGGGGGAGGGAAAAGGGAGTTCCCAGAAGCACCTGAACTTATACATGCATCATATTTCCAACCAGCTGAAGAAAGATGTTTTGGGCCATCCTTGATATGTAACATTATAGGATTCAACCCAATAAGAGCTAGAGTTGGAACAAGATCGTCACATCACTGCCTACTAATCCATTATTATTCAATAAACAACGAAACAATTTCACCAAACTGTTATTTGGATTTCCTAAACAGATACCAGTCTTTATTTAACTATACTTGATAGTCACGTGCTGTTACCTACCAGTACCTCCGGATGAAGCTATACAATAAAAATCACAATTGCCAACCTTACTCGCCAGTTACTGTGAAACAATTATTTAGTAAAGCTTGCCAGTTGAAGTTACAATCAGGCATGTTTGGTGTGACATGTTTATTTATTAATTATAACATTAAATTGAATAGAAATGGTTTAGAAAACGACACAAGCCATCATACCCGAAGGGTGTACGTCACTACTAGAGCTGGTATGCCTGAACAAGTTGTTTAAGAATGAAATGCGTTAATAATAGAATGATTGAATGACAGAGGGCAATAAACCACTAACACCTGCTGGTAATATAAAAAGACCATCAATTCCTATGGTCATCAGGTGGGCTAAAACCACATGGGAGCGTATTCTCCTAGAATTGGTCCACAAATCCTACTTAAAGTGTGGTATTTCTAACAAGATAGATTCCGATTTGAAGGATTTTAATCATATTATTAGACAGAAAACATTCTTTAAAAGTTGACCTCGACTTAAACGGTGAGCCGATGCCTAAGGAAAGAACTACAGGGTCAAAAACTGACCTTGACTTATCTGCCGGGTCGACTAATACGCGAGTGTATACAGTACTCTATGTTGTTCGGTCACTGGAAATTCCACCTTTAATTAGGACTTTCAGACATCAAATTCATTATTAACCTATTTGGATATAAATAGATGTTTTCCCATAACATTTACAACTAGCCTGATAATTCCAGTAGGAAGTCTTTTGTTTATGTTTTTAATGCAAATTAGGGAATGACTCTCACATGACAGGTCTAAAAAGTGTCATGTTCGGCAATAAAACATTACAGGTTCGTCATAGGAAAACTTATTTCTGAACATGAAAATTAATTTGGGGTCATTCAGGCATTTATATAAATATATTTATTATTTAGCTTGTCAAAGCCATGAAATTCTATACCTTGACAATGAAACTAATGTGCAGAAAGGTGTGTATCAAACATAATTTTATATGGTACACATTGGGTATAATACGACCAAAATATTGATGTAGGTAAGTCACAAGATTCTGCAGATTACCCCTTTAACTCTGTTTAACACCAGAAGAGAGATACATATTTTATATATATATATATATATATATATATATATATATATCATATATATATATCATATAAAGTCTCCATTATTTCTAAATAAGTTTGAAAATCAACAACAACAAATGCTACATGTAGGCCTATACATATTAAAGTTTATCTTTTTCAGCCTATGCATTCTGTAATGGACCATCCTGTAACTGCCAGCTTGGAACTAGGTTTGTATGCAACAGTGAGGCGTCCTATGGGTATTCCCTAAGCAAGGATGCTGTTGTGTGGAAGAAATCAGGCCTGAATCAATACAGAGATATAAAACAGTGGTTAAAGGTGCCTTTCTCTATTAAAGAAGAGCCTGTTAATAAATGAGGATGTTCTACATTTTAACTGTCTTTCTGATTTCAGTATGTTATGGATTATCCTGTTTTATTAGTATTATTATATAATTAAGTAAGATAGAAGCATTATGGATAACTAATGTGTAGCACTAATTTGTAGTATATATATATATATATATATATATATATATATAGAGAGAGAGAGAGAGAGAGATGTTATGTACTAGTATAATGAATAGGTGTGTTTTTAACTGAATTTAATTAATGGTTATTCAGCCTGCAGAGAATTGAGCTAAATGATAACTGTGAGTATTTAATCAATTACAATCATTATGCAGTTGAAGTTGTAATGTAAAGCTGAAGCGTTTGAAGATATCGTCACACAACTGAAATGGTCAGTGACATAATCTTCACGTTGAACGTTTTTGTTGTCGCTTTATATTATTTTGCAACAAATTAAGCAATTATTATAATCTCATTTAATATGGTAATGGGATTTATCCAGAGACTAATTGGAATGCAATGCAAAGCAATCACACACATATATATATATATATATATATATATATAATCATTGTCACTAATTACATCAGATGTTATCTCTCCATGCAAAATTATTCACACACATAATTTCTATCCGTAATTGTTATAGTAGCAATAATGAACAAAGCATCCCATTGGTGATACATTCTTATTTTTCTAAGTCATTAACAATATGCAATAATAATGATAGGTTTAGCCATATCATGAGTCCGCTTTATAGCTATAGATGTGCTGCTTTTGTACAACGATTAAATAAATGAACATTACAAAATGTCAGATAACCTTCCTTTTTTTACTATGATAAGGGCTTCAATTTGTTGTATGCATTTAAGAGGAGAATTCTGAGTTCTTTATATAATATTTAAGATAATTTTCAAAACTCACCAAAAAAAAACCCAGCAACATTATAGCCTGATCGAGTTGGCATGAATATGTAACGATTTTAAAAGTAAAAATTATAACTTTTCATCAAATCAACTATATAATTATCGAGTATAATTCCTTCAGACATCTGTTCACTCTGAAAATGAAACGAGTGAGCCCATTAATCGAAAGGAGCTGTAAGATGTAATCGAGTAATGGATAGGTAGAGCGTGACTATGGTATTAAATAGTTCCGATGTTAGTGGTGTGATTTACCGTACTATTTCTGACCAGTTGTTTAAACATGACTACGGACGACTGTTTGGCCGTGCAGCTTTTAAGACCATTTTCAAAATATCTTTCTCGAAGTTGATGCACGGAAATGATGATGAGTTGGTGTATCTGCTCTTATAGTCACTCTATGATATCAGAATAATGATGTCACAAAGCCTATGGAGGAATGCTAAGTCATTTAATCATAAAACTACGTGATTCTAATCAATTGTTTATTAATATCTAATACTCAAAATAAATTGTGCGTGTCAAAAGCAATTAGTTACAATTAATGTAAGCAGGAGAGATGGATATAAGGAGTGACGCGACCATCAGAAGTCTGTCTGGAGGGTTGAGGAATTATACTGAGAGGTCCCTTCACTTCTTTTTCGGTTCAGCTTCAAAATTTTCAAAAGTTATTTATTACTTTTTTTACTATCTCAATGTATTTTGCTTTTGATTAGTGGTACCTTTTTGATAAAGGGTTTTCTTTTATTTATGTTTTAGAGTTTATAATATGCAGTTGTATTGAGTTATTATAGGAGATGATTGATCGTAATTTATTTTGAGTAGTAGATATTAATGAACAATTAATTGAATTGTTATTGGAATTCATCAGTAGCCTTCAAGTGACTGAGAACTGGATTCTAGGCTACCTATACTCTACAAAGTGATACAAACTATTTCCTGCACTTCAGCATTAGTATATTTCTGTGCCTTTTTGGAGCATCTTTCATCAACATCAGCTGTTTTTTACAGCTATCTAAGCTTGATATTCTACCAAATTCCTTGGATATAATATATATATATATATATATATATATATGAGCATCTTTATTAGTTGAAAACTGAAGTATAATACTGGCCTGTTTTGATTATCTCCGTCATATAATACATCTTTCAAGTGATTAATTGTAACTTCTACTGAAACATTAGAGTTCATACATGTCTGGAAATTGGAAATAGATAGATCATGAATTTTTCTACTACCAGATCTTTTATACAAAGACCATGTTGGGTTTTATAGGTTGTACAGTCTTAGTAGCATTTGATAGTTAATTATAATTAGTGGTTTATCTATCGTGATGAGATTTCTGTTAATTCGTTTATCCAGCACAATATTGTCTCCATTATTTTGTATTTGATCTCGGACTGCACACACACACACACACACACACACACATATATATATATATATATATATATATATAGACAGTGAACACCTACCTAATCCATCCTTTAGAGATGTTAACGTCGCCGCATTGTAAGTTATGCGACGTCGGGATGACTTTCTAACTTACTACCTATTATTTCCACTCTCCAGCGCCATCTGTCCTAACGTTCTCATTTCCATCCAATCTTTACATACCAGAACATTTGGCCTAAGTTTGGTAATCATATTTTAACTGCCATACAAACATTATATCAGCGTGGAATCTTTACTGGGCAGCGGTTCTGGTTCTCAAACATTACCAACAGTAGATGAACGTCTTCATTGGTTTCGCAAACTGTGTTGAGTTTTAACGTTCCAGTTACTCCGTTCCATATCAAATACGTTGAAGTTACCACTGATAAACCAGCTACCAATATCAGACATGGGGTCAATTCCATTTTGTCAATTCCAATTCCACTCAATTCCATTTGGTCAATTCCAATTCCACCTCAAATTTTTCAATTCCAAAAATTCAAATTCCGACTCTTTTTTGCTTAATATTTTTTACCATGAGTAGATACTCCGAGTACCTACTTGGAATCCATACTCCGAGTAGTTTATATTCCAAGTAGTATTGTCATGGAAGAAATATTTCTGAATTAAAAAAATAAACGGTAAATTAATTTTTGGATTTAATTTATTTTTGTAGCAACGTTCAATTCCAATTCCAAATTTATTAATTCCAATTCCATTTTTTTAAAATAAGCAATTGAAATGACTCGATGGCTAATTCAAGTCATTGATTTCTAGCAGGGGAATACATGACATTGAGACTTTAATATGTGAAGAAATATTTAGGTGATGAAGCAAGATCCTGCGTAGAGGGATTTTTTATGGACTCGCAGGATGCATTCTCAGAAGCATCCAAACTTATGGATGAACGACTTGGATACCCATTCCTAATTGCAGAATAAAATAAAATTTCGGAATTGGAATTGACCCCATGTCTGTGTATCAGTGAACATATAGATAAGAACGTCAAGAAGGAGAAAAGTCCTATTGGAAGAATGACCAAGGAAAGGAAATAAGGTCTTTGAAGAATGACAGAGAAAGAACACAACATTTCATGAAACATGGACTTTGTCTTGAATGCCTATGGGCACTTATGTCGTGACTGTCCAAACAAGAACACGAAGAAACCTTCAACAAACTCAAACAAAGATGGATCCTCGACATGCTTTGACTTAGAAGATCATAACAAACCCCCACCTACTTTAACTGAGTAGACGATGACAAATACGAGAATCACAGGAAACTACATTGCTGGGAAATCCTTGTGACAGTTCCAGTGTATATCTGTAGCATGGAAGATCCAGATAATGAGTTACTAATCTACGCTCTTCTTGACACTCAAGGCGACACTACATTCATATTGGATAAGGTGTCAGACATGATTGGTACACAGAATGAACCCAAGTGTGTGAAGATCACAACAATGAATATCACTTCTAATGTGACATCAAGGAGATTTAGAAATCTAAGGCGTTTCTACTTCCCGCACCATACAGTACAACACTCTTGCCATCGAATCGCCACCACATACCAACTGCTGATGTTGTGGATAAATGGCCAAATTTGCAGACACTACAGATTCCGTCTTTGTTGAACTGTAGAGTTGGTCTTCTGATAGGGTATGGCTGCCAACGGGCCTTTACCCCAATTGAGGTTATTCAGGGATCAGACCGTTTCAGAACCATTTGCAATGAAGACCATATTGCAGTGAAGACCATATTGGGTATAATTTGAGAGACTAGAAGTGAAGATGGAAATAAAGGTAATGATGAAGAAGATAACATCGGAATTGTCGTGTGCAGAACTGGTGTTAGTGAAGGTACAATTCCACATATCCTAAGGATTTTGGTGGAAGAAATTGAAGCCTCACAGTGTGTATGGTACGTACCACATCAAGGCGTGTACCACAAGAAGAAACAGAAGTTAAGATTTGTATTTGACTGTATCTTCAAGTACCAGGGGACATATCTTAATGATCATCTTCTTCAATGTCCGGACTTACTGAACTCTCTACTAGGCTCCTTAATCAGATTCCAAGAGCAGCAGAAAGCATTAGCAGCGGACATAGATAACATGTTCTGTCGATTTTCCATCAATCACGAAGTTTGCAAGATCTTTCAATACCTATAGTGAAAGATGATGACTGTTTAGAGCTTCAAGTTCGCCCGGCTATTCTAACTTTGCCTTCAAGAAGATAGCTGCCGGCCACCAAGAACAGTTCGATTCTACTGTGTATATAGATTCACCAGAAGAGACTTTTATGTAAATGATGGACTGATGAGTCTTTCTACAGCAGAAGAAGTTGTCCATCTTGTTAAAGAAGCTGGAGAACTTTGTGAGAAGGCAAATATTCGTCTTCACAAGTTCATGTCCAACAGTGAAGAAGTAATGATGTCTATATCAGAATCAGAATGTCAACAGATCTTTGTCCAGTGAACCTACAAGATTACACTGCTCAGTAGAGTGTTGGATATCCAGTGGAACATAATATCTCACTCAAACTGGATTTGAAACCTATGACGTGTAGGGTGATCCTACAGTTGCCTCAAATTATGACCCACCCTTTTTATTACTGGGAAAGCAAATATTATATGACATTCGCAGAGGGAGTTCCGGATGGGATGAACCTCTGTCTGCTCAACTCTGACCACACTGAGACGGATTGATTTCAGAGCTTCCACACCTCACAAATATCGAGATTCCAAAGATTTTGGAGAAGTTGCTCCTCACCTTTCTGATACCTCTAATACTGGCTATGGACAGGGTTCTTACCTGGGGGGTGATGAACACGAACAATAAAATCAGCTGCTGATTCGTCACGGCAAAGTCCAGAGCGATGCCTCTCAAGCAGGTGACAATGCCAAGGATGGAGCTGGCAGGTGCCGTGATTTCTGCGAGAATCAGTGATATTCTCCATGAAGAGATGACTCATGAAATACAGAAGGAATATTTCTAGACAGATTAGACAGATTGCCTGAGAAATGACAACTATCGTTTCTATGGGTATGTAGCAAACCGCACCAGACAAATAAAGAATCTTTCAGAAGTTGACCAGTGGCACTATGTCAGCATCTCCGATAACCTAGCTGGCCATGCCTCCCGAGGACTGCTGCCTTCGAATATGATGAACTCCAACTGGATTAGGGGGCACCGACTTTCTCTGGGAACAACTACTACCCACCCAAGACTGAAATAGAACTACCACCTAAAGATCCAGAAGTGAAGAAGAGAGTTGTAGTGAATTCAGTCCATGCTGAGCAGCAGAGAACAATTCTAAGCAAATTGGAGCAGTTTTCTGATTGGATGCGACCTGTTTCTGTCGTTAAGAAGTTTCTGTCAAAGGTAAAAGGTATATCGCAACATATTCTTAGACAACAGAGTGAATTGGCGATACTGAAAATGCTACAACCTGATGTCTTTAGTGTAGAAATGACACTGTTGTAGAGCAGGAGATCGGAAGACTATTACAACATTTCTTGTCGCCTTATGAAGCTAAATATCCAGTTATTCTCCACAGGAAAGGACATATAGTGGAGCTCATCGTCAGTGCCATACAAGTGTAGCTTATCAGGGTAAAGGATTTACTATCAGTGAACTGCAATCCCATGAATATTGGGTGTTGAGTTGTAGCAAGGTTGTGTCATCAGTGATCTTCAGATGTATAACCAGTTGGGAACTTAGAGGAAAGCCACAGTTACAGAAGATTTGCCCAAAGACAGACTGGAAGCAGCTCCCCATTTAGTTACTGTGGGATAGACTGTTTCGGTCCGTTTCTGGTCAAAGAATAACGTCGTCAACTAAAGTGATATGATTTAGATGTATGACATCAAGAGTTGTCCACATTTAACTGTTAGATGATATGACAACAGATTGTTTCATTAATGCGCTATATTGTGTCATAGCTCTGAGAGAACTAATCAGGCTCATTCGATCCGACAGAGGAACAAACTTCGTTCAAAGCTCTTTATGAGATAAAGGAAGATGAAATTAGATTTCTTTTCAATAATCTATGTAATTTATGATGAACGCCCCACAGTCGAGCCACATGTGTGGTTCGTGGGAATGAGACGTACGGAAAATCAGAAGTATACTTGCTACCAGCATGGATCCAGATTAGATACTACTACCTTATATACCTTCATGTATGAGGCTATGACATTACTTAATAATCATCCACTATCATCACAGAATTTGAATGATTCTCTGGGGCCAGAACCCCTTACTCTAAATCACCCGATTATGATGAAATACCAGCCAAAAAAAGGCTATGCACGACACAAATGGAGACAGGTTCAATTCCTCGCAGATGAATTCTGGCATCGTTGGAAAAGTGAATACATGTTAACTCTCCAGAATCGGAACAAGTGTGACTGAAATGCAATGTGACTGTTGTTGATATTGTTATCCTTAAAGGAGTACTTTGCTCAGGTTTGGCTATGGCCAATGTATGCTGCCTGTTTTAAAGTGTATGGGTTTCTCTACCGATTACTATTGGCATTTTTTGCGTTTAGCAACGAGAAAACATAATTACCCGGTCATAGCCTAAAAATATTCCACCTTATGATTTTGAACCAGCATATTATAATTCTGATTTATCAATTAATGAAAGTACTAAGAGTGACACAGAGTTCATAAATACCGAGAACAATCAACATCGAGTCGGAGCTGTCATTTCAGAATGGTGTTCGTGCGAGCAATGCGTTTCAATGCATACAGATAGCGTCTATAGAATGTACATTTTATTGTGAACTATCAAAACATATACATGCAGCTTAGATCTTGTTACTGCAGACATTGTATTTGTAGATCTATTCTAGACTTTAAATCTACTCTGGAATTTAAATAACCAAGACAAAATTCACATCACCGAAGAACACTTTATTCGTGTTTGATTCTTTACAGATCATACAGGCAGTTCACTTATTGAGTTTATGGAAAACCTGGCCCCAAAAACAGAATTACTATACCATCATAGGTTCAACAATCAATAAGAAACACATACCCCGAAGAAGATGGTGTCTATGAGGGATATCATGAAATTATTTAGTCTGATAAATGAACTGTTAATATTTTACAGTTGAGATCTTTTATATTCAGTACTTTCATATTTCAACTATTTATTCTGATTCTGTGGCATTACACACCTTATATATATATATATATATATATATATATATATATATTAAATGACTTAATTCTGTTCTTATTACAATATTTGATACATAGCTGTATCATGTCAATGATATTACACACATGCAACAACTTTTATTGAGACAGCTAGGTAATATATACCCTTGTCATTATGAGATATGATTTAAACAAAAAATAAGCATCTACATATACTTCACAAAGTGAAGTTATTTTGACAAAACATTCAACTTCTATAGTCATTAGTTTTTCACAAGTTACAAGATTGATATGTATATTTCAAGGCAATTCAAATAATTCCACTTCAGTGTTCAATCAATATTACAACTAATTTGGTCCATGAATAAAAACATACAATGATATGAATGTTGAAAACACAGCAATGAAGATGGGCTGGACTGCATCAATCTCATACATATGTAATTGTCCAATTACAACCATATATGATAAAGGAATACAAATTACGGGTTGAATATATAGGTAATTAATACATACAAATAACTTACTACTGAGGCAAGTTGCACAAAACAAAGCAATATTTCTTGCATATTTATACATTATCCATATAATCCACCCCACCCCAATTTTCATGAATTAGATACCCATGCAATAGCAATGTTTGGCTGTAATTAGACAATTTCTTATTTGAAATAGACATATTTCACTAGCTTGTGAAATGAACATGCAGGTGTTACACGTTAATGCTTTTAGCCCAATTAAGATTCAAGAAGGAAGTATTTGTTGGCTAAAAGTTATTTTGTAGCTCAAAATAATCAACTTAATTCAGATGTATCTAGCTAAATTGGTTGGCAGATAATTAAATACTCCATGCTACATTTCACATTAGGCACCAAGTGATTTTGTATCAATAATTATAACTAAAATGCAAACATTATGTGGTACAAACATTAGTGCCATACAAGTGTAGCTTATCAGGGTAAAGGATTTACTATCAGTGAACTGCAATCCCATGAATATTGGGTGTTGAGTTGTAGCAAGGTTGTGTCATCAGTGATCTTCAGATGTATAACCAGTTGGGAACTTAGAGGAAAGCCACAGTTACAGAAGATTTGCCCAAAGACAGACTGGAAGCAGCTCCCCATTTAGTTACTGTGGGATAGACTGTTTCGGTCCGTTTCTGGTCAAAGAATAACGTCGTCAACTAAAGTGATATGATTTAGATGTATGACATCAAGAGTTGTCCACATTTAACTGTTAGATGATATGACAACAGATTGTTTCATTAATGCGCTATATTGTGTCATAGCTCTGAGAGGACTAATCAGGCTCATTCGATCCGACAGAGGAACAAACTTCGTTCAAAGCTCTTTATGAGATAAAGGAAGATGAAATTAGATTTCTTTTCAATAATCTATGTAATTTATGATGAACGCCCCACAGTCGAGCCACATGTGTGGTTCGTGGGAATGAGACGTACGGAAAATCAGAAGTATACTTGCTACCAGCATGGATCCAGATTAGATACTACTACCTTATATACCTTCATGTATGAGGCTATGACATTACTTAATAATCATCCACTATCATCACAGAATTTGAATGATTCTCTGGGGCCAGAACCCCTTACTCTAAATCACCCGATTATGATGAAATACCAGCCAAAAAAAGTCTATGCACGACACAAATGGAGACAGGTTCAATTCCTCGCAGATGAATTCTGGCATCGTTGGAAAAGTGAATACATGTTAACTCTCCAGAATCGGAACAAGTGTGACTGAAATGCAATGTGACTGTTGGTGATATTGTTATCCTTAAAGGAGTACTTTGCTCAGGTTTGGCTATGGCCAATGTATGCTGCCTGTTTTAAAGTGTATGGGTTTCTCTACCGATTACTATTGGCATTTTTTGCGTTTAGCAACGAGAAAACATAATTACCCGGTCATAGCCTAAAAATATTCCACCTTATGATTTTGAACCAGCATATTATAATTCTGATTTATCAATTAATGAAAGTACTAAGAGTGACACAGAGTTCATAAATACCGAGAACAATCAACATCGAGTCGGAGCTGTCATTTCAGAATGGTGTTCGTGCGAGCAATGCGTTTCAATGCATACAGATAGCGTCTATAGAATGTACATTTTATTGTGAACTATCAAAACATATACATGCAGCTTAGATCTTGTTACTGCAGACATTGTATTTGTAGATCTATTCTAGACTTTAAATCTACTCTGGAATTTAAATAACCAAGACAAAATTCACATCACCGAAGAACACTTTATTCGTGTTTGATTCTTTACAGATCATACAGGCAGTTCACTTATTGAGTTTATGGAAAACCTGGCCCCAAAAACAGAATTACTATACCATCATAGGTTCAACAATCAATAAGAAACACATACCCCGAAGAAGATGGTGTCTATGAGGGATATCATGAAATTATTTAGTCTGATAAATGAACTGTTAATATTTTACAGTTGAGATCTTTTATATTCAGTACTTTCATATTTCAACTATTTATTCTGATTCTGTGGCATTACACACCTTATTTATATATATATATATATATATATTAAATATTAATATATTATTAAATGACTTAATTCTGTTCTTATTACAATATTTGATACATAGCTGTATCATGTCAATGATATTACACACATGCAACAACTTTTATTGAGACAGCTAGGTAATATATACCCTTGTCAATATGAGATATGATTTAAACAAAAAATAAGCATCTTCATATACTTCACAAAGTGAAGTTATTTTGACAAAACATTCAACTTCTATAGTCATTAGTTACAAGATTGATATGTATATTTCAAGGCAATTCAAATAATTCCACTTCAGTGTTCAATCAATATTACAACTAATTTGGTCCATGAATAAAAACATACAATGACATGAATGTTGAAAACACAGCAATGAAGATGGGCTGGACTGCATCAATCTCATACATATGTAATTGTCCAATTACAACCATATATGATAAAGGAATACAAATTACGGGTTGAATATATAGGTAATTAATACATACAAATAACTTACTACTGAGGCAAGTTGCACAAAACAAAGCAATATTTCTTGCATATTTATACATTATCCATATAATCCACCCCACCCCAATTTTCATGAATTAGATACCCATGCAATAGCAATGTTTGGCTGTAATTAGACAATTTCTTATTTGAAATAGACATATTTCACTAGCTTGTGAAATGAACATGCAGGTGTTACACGTTAATGCTTTTAGCCCAATTAAGATTCAAGAAGGAAGTATTTGTTGGCTAAAAGTTATTTTGTAGCTCAAAATAATCAACTTAATTCAGATGTATCTAGCTAAATTGGTTGGCAGATAATTAAATACTCCATGCTACATTTCACATTAGGCACCAAGTGATTTTGTATCAATAATTATAACTAAAATGCAAACATTATGTGGTACAAACATTAGTGCCATACAAGTGTAGCTTATCAGGGTAAAGGATTTACTATCAGTGAACTGCAATCCCATGAATATTGGGTGTTGAGTTGTAGCAAGGTTGTGTCATCAGTGATCTTCAGATGTATAACCAGTTGGGAACTTAGAGGAAAGCCACAGTTACAGAAGATTTGCCCAAAGACAGACTGGAAGCAGCTCCCCATTTAGTTACTGTGGGATAGACTGTTTCGGTCCGTTTCTGGTCAAAGAATAACGTCGTCAACTAAAGTGATATGATTTAGATGTATGACATCAAGAGTTGTCCACATTTAACTGTTAGATGATATGACAACAGATTGTTTCATTAATGCGCTATATTGTGTCATAGCTCTGAGAGGACTAATCAGGCTCATTCGATCCGACAGAGGAACAAACTTCGTTCAAAGCTCTTTATGAGATAAAGGAAGATGAAATTAGATTTCTTTTCAATAATCTATGTAATTTATGATGAACGCCCCACAGTCGAGCCACATGTGTGGTTCGTGGGAATGAGACGTACGGAAAATCAGAAGTATACTTGCTACCAGCATGGATCCAGATTAGATACTACTACCTTATATACCTTCATGTATGAGGCTATGACATTACTTAATAATCATCCACTATCATCACAGAATTTGAATGATTCTCTGGGGCCAGAACCCCTTACTCTAAATCACCCGATTATGATGAAATACCAGCCAAAAAAAGGCTATGCACGACACAAATGGAGACAGGTTCAATTCCTCGCAGATGAATTCTGGCATCGTTGGAAAAGTGAATACATGTTAACTCTCCAGAATCGGAACAAGTGTGACTGAAATGCAATGTGACTGTTGGTGTATTTTGCTCAGGTTTGGCTATGGCCAATGTATGCTGCCTGTTTTAAGGTGTATGGGTTTCTCTACCGATTACTACTGGCATTTTTTGCGTTTAGCAACGAGAAAACATAATTACCCGGTCATAGCCTAAAAATATTCCACCTTATGATTTTGAACCAGCATATTATAATTCTGATTTATCAATTAGTGAAAGTACTAAGAGTGACACAGAGTTCATAAATACCGAGAACAATCAACATCGAGTCGGAGCTGTCATTTCAGAATGGTGTTCGTGCGAGCAATGCGTTTCAATGCATACAGATAGCGTCTATAGAATGTACATTTTATTGTGAACTATCAAAACATATACATGCAGCTTAGATCTTGTTACTGCAGACATTGTATTTGTAGATCTATTCTAACTTTAAATCTACTCTGGAATTTAAATAACCAAGACAAAATTCACATCACCGAAGAACACTTTATTCGTGTTTGATTCTTTACAGATCATACAGGCAGTTCACTTATTGAGTTTTTTGGAAAATTTAAAAACAAATTACTATACCATCATAGGTTCAACAATCAATAAGAAACACATACCCCGAAGAAGATGGTGTTAT
>JAODUP010001581.1:0-118028 GCA_025642065.1 Paralvinella palmiformis
ACAAGTTCAATACAATCCTGGCGGCTTCAATAATGTGGGCAAATCTGGATGGACCTAAGTGGGTGCCACCAGACCAATGGGTGACACAAATCATGCTGTTTATAGTATCTTTCTCTTTCATCAAGTTAATTAATTTTCGACCAGCACCAAACTCGCCATCATCATAATAATGTTCAAATATGTCTCCATTTGATGTTCGGAGTCTGTATGCATATGTATTCTGGGCAGCACGAGCACAGCGCAAGTCACTATAAACGGCATGAAGTCCTGGCCTTACATCATCAGTACTGGTAGTCGGGATCACGGAGCCCTGGAAAGTACTTCCCTTGTAATATTTCGGTGGAGTTCGTACTACGTGTATCGAAGTGGCTAGGTCTGTGGTATCGATATTTATATCATTAACGGTATCTTGATGGACTTCGTGGATCTTATTGTTCATCATTAGCTTTTCATCTACACATTTTACAGGTCGGTTTTGCTCCCGGGCTTTTTTGTACATGGAAATCATTTGTTTTCGGCGTTCGGATAGTTCGTGGGGCATATGGATGGTGACATTGAATGGTGTACTCTTCCAAGTTGTGTACAAGGGACCATACTATCCTCTTGCATATATCATTCATTTTTACGACGATTGCCCTGGGGTAGCTGCCTCTCACGCCCATTCTACGAACCCTGGTTATAACAATCTGCTGGAGATGTGCACTATCAATGAGAAGTTGTTTGATAGGAATTCTAATATGGCGTATTTTGTCTGGATTTATCTTCATTTGTAACTTCGGGAATGTTCGTTAATACTAGATTGTCCCTCATGGATCGTGTTGTATCTTGTAAGGATTGCTCCTTCAGATCGTGAGCAACCTCGGTTATTAGGTTACGTGCACGTAGTTGAGCATTTCTTCAGATAATTTGATTATGCCTGATGATATGTTTGTCATTTTATTGTCTAGTTGATTGGAGATAAGTTGTTTCATTTCTTCATTTGATTCGACAATCATTTTACGCATAGTATCAATAATGTTCTCACCTTCTGGCATACTTAACTGCGCTGTTGCTTGTCTTTTGTGTTGTTCATTCGACATGTTTTGTTCTATGTTTCTTTTCATTGTGGTAATGTCGTGGGCAGTGAATGCTTCTAGCACTGTGTTCGCGATCAATATAAATGTTAGCAGAACTGTTGCCTGAGTGTCACGGCTCAGTGCATCCACACAAAAGGGCTTCATTTCCCTAACCAAACTTGCAAGTTACCAGTTAATTAGATTATGAGAAAACAAGGTTAGAAGCACACCATTAAGGGTTAAATTGGCAGACAAAGCCACCATGAGACGAGTTTGGTGTCAGGGAAAAAACTTAGCAAGAACGGAGGATATTTTGTTGCAAAAGAAATTCATGCATCGAGATATAATTCCACTAGAGAGGAAAGAGGATTACGAGCTGAGGACAGAGCTGAAACAGAGACGAGAAGAGTCCAAACAGAAAAACGATGGAATCCGGTGGATAATTAAAAAGGCATAATAGTGGACGCCACTCCTCGGAGACATACAAATGAGTCATAGAAGGCATAAGTAACATCCTAGTTCCCACGTCTGTATATGTAAATAAGTTGAAAACTTTCTACACCAATACAGATACCATGATGAACAAGCGGTTAGAACTTTATCCACTGATTGATGAATACAACACAGATGTGATAGGAATAATCAAAATTTTGACAAAGATCCCGAAACACAGGAATTCCACATAGATGACCATGATCATCACACGAACCTAGAAGGAAGACACAAGAGGGGGGTAATCCTGTATATCAAGTCCCATTTAAATGCAACCATCAGCCACATAGCAAGAGAAAACAAGTTTCAAGAATCCCTATGGTGTGAGCTGAAACTGAAAGGAGCAGACAATCTATTGATTGGTGTGGACTGTAGTTTACAGATTACCCAATTGCAACAGGAACAACCATGATCACTTGAGATGGTTAATACATAATGCCACTAAAGTAAATACAAGCTACATTATGATAATGTGAGATTTTAACTTTGGTGAAATTCACTGGAAGAATGGAACCTCACCTAATGCACTAGCAAACCAGCCATAGCATTTGTGGAAAATCTCAGAGACCTTTACCTTCATCAGCATATCACAGAAACAACACACTACAGAGCTGACCAGCACCCAAATACACTTGACGATGAAGGCATGGTTGACGACTTAGCTCTAAATGCGCCTGTAGGAAAAAGCCATCATTTATGTATCACTTTTGATTTTATGTGTTACACTGAGATGCCAGTCAAGAAAACACCAACATTTCAATATCACAAGGGAGATTATGTCGCTATGAAGCAATAGGCACAGACAATGTCTTGGACCTATGAGGGTGAATCAAGTATTGAAGAAAAGTGGCACCAGTTCATGAGCAACATAACACATCTGATGGACTAACACAGATTGAAGAAAGCTGCTTTTTCCACCTGGCGATGCACCAGAAGTGGACAAGATTATAAACAATACACCAAAGCGAGAAATCAGGCAAAATGGGAGTGTCATAAAACACAAAAGGAGTTCTAGAAGAAACTGGCAGAAGAAAGTAACAAAAGCCCAAAAGCCTTCTATAAATATGCACAATCTAAACTTAAAACAAGAACAGACATTGCACACCTAGTCCAAGAAGATGGTATTCTCACTTTAACAGACAAACAGAAAGCGGATGTATTAACCATTTTTGTTTCACAAGAGAAGATACAAACAACATGACGGATACATTTACAAGCCATACAGACAGTGAATTGACTGATATAAAATTACAACAGGAGATATAGCAAAGAAGCTATCCAAGATGAATCTATTATAAATATATTATCATTATATATATATATATATATATATATATATATATATATATATATATATATATATATATATATTGATATTGTCCCGAAATGACCTGTGTTCATCCTCCCAACTGTAGATCTATATAAATATTATGCAAAGCATGATCTGTTTATCTATATAACTAACCTGCTCCAATCAGTTGTATAGCACATAATTATTTGGCAAATATTTGGGAAAGTGTTTTACATTTGTAACAAGTTAATGTACAAATTCCAAAATAAACCAATTAATAACATTGAAAATGAATGAAACAAAGGGGTTACATTTTGTTATAAAATAATCAAGAAAAAACAAATGAAATTAATACTAATCCAGAGTAAGAAGCATACAAATGTTAATTAATATTACATGGTGTAGGATAATTTGTATGTTATTGAATGTCCAAACATTCATCCAGCTATGACTCAAGTGTTAGTTATTATAAATGGCTATTGAATTACTATTTACTAAAAGTAATATGTCAACGAGGAATTAGTTAATTCACAAAAGACACAGTATGATGTCATAATATTGACACGCTAGTTTCAAAATAGGGAGCTGTTGAAAAATAAAATTAATATGAATCAGAAGGCAATTAAGGAGTTCCTTGTTTTACGTTGAAGTCACACAACAATATATACCTCTCTCAACTCTCCCATCTATCATTCAGATCATTGTCCACAGACACTGACCGATGTAAGATGAATTAAGGTATTCGTGACTTACCAGAGAGTAAAGAAGAAACATACAAGAGATTATTGGGTCAGATGTTGATCCAGTGACTAAAAAAATAGAAATGGGTCTCAATATTGAATGAGTTCCTAGGGAAAACAAGGACAACAAACCAAGGTTGTTATGGTAACAATGGAAAAATCAACATGGGAAAAATTCGTTTTAGTGCCAGCCAAAACTGTGATGAAAACAGATGACTGTATCTGTGCGTGTGTGCGAAAACAATGATTTGGCATCTGGCATTTTGTGGGCTGAAACTCAAACACTATATGTAGGATTGAACAGTATTTATATACTAGGGATAAATATCCGGTAATTAACTGCTTAATATCTGAGCATGATAGATGTGTCAAAGAACCTATTTTAGTGAAAACATTAAAACAAACTGGAAATCTCTCTCAGAATATCTAGTCAGCAATAACACTCTAAATGTTTATTGGACCGACAAGACTACTTAATTTGATATCACACGTATTGCATGATATTAGGAATACAAAAATATCACATTAAGACTGGAGACAACCAATATCAGGATTTCATGTTAATGATTGATGATTGGTATTTTACGGCCACTTTTGTGCACATGGTAGGCTAAATGAGCCGAGCGACCTCCAAAGGAAATGAAGCGAAGTCAAAGATGAAACCACCATCAGATATGCCCACGCCGAGATTCGAACACGCGTGGTAGTGACCTGTGGTCCAACGCGCTACCCCTAGACTACAGAGGCACCCCGGGGATTTCATGTTAACGGTATTATATCTATACACAGAAGTTAATATTTATAGATGTATATACAATAAGTATAAATCAGCTGTGATGTTGTTGTTTTTTCTGTTACAGCAGTCATGATGTTGACACAAAGTATCGGCTTAATGGCCAGGACCTACGGTATTTTCCTTTCTATTGCTGTACCAAAACAATTTATTTATCCTGTAACATCCTTATTAATTAATTACAATTTTGCTAATAACTATAGTAGCAATACACAGGTTTTTATACCCACGCACAAACTGTATAACATTTACTGCAATTTCTAAACAATTAGGTATAACAATAAGATATTTTTATACGAGCTCCCTCCCCCATAGCATCATAACAAATATTTCAACTAGATATTAGGAAAGGCAGAACATGAACAACTGGTATTAGACTTAACATAAATCCATCACTTAGATCATCACATCGCTTTCTGAGCAAAATAATTATTAATACACCACTTGTTAAATAATTTATAATAATATATATATATATATATATATATATATATAATATAGTTAGATGGCAAGATAAAATGCATTTCTGTGGAAAAAATATATCCGTTAATATATGTACTGCACATTGCGTTTACAGTTGAGGTAATATAAACACACGCACACACGGGGCCTCACCCCCCGCACACACAAACTCAATTTATTTCTTACATTATTCTCTTCTTCCCATTTCTCTCTCGCTCTGACTGATTCATCTGATGCAAATCCTGATAATTTACATTTTTGGTCACTAGAGAGCAGCACATTAGAGGCACACAGACTGTAGAATAAACCTGGAAGCTAAACCAAATCAAATTAATAAATTAATAAGAGACTATTAGTTAAAATTTTAGAAATTACTAACCCATCTAGGAATTTAATATATTTACTAACACCAAGATGGTGCACTGCATAAACACCCTCAATTATCTGATTAATAAAATTCATATCTGATGTTTTCAGTGATGTCACATTATAATATGTTTCATTTGCTGTGATTTTCAAATATTGTCTAAGGTTGCCCAGTGGAGCAGCTTCCATGATTAGTAATTTCAGATCTGTAAAAGAGTACACAATTACTTATTTTATGTTAAAAATAGTTACTTTTTAATAACAAAAAGTGTGACTGAGGTATTGAACAATTATTTAATTGCAAATTATATGACTGAACCTCAGATAGATTGCTATTCAGTAAAAACAATAACAGAAAGAGTTTAATTTTGACATTCTAGCTTACAGACGAGTTTGATAGAATCTATATATAAGATGTATTATCTATATGATCAGCTAAGATTTGGCATATATTAAAATGCGTTACAAATTAGAATATAATATTTTGAGACCTGATGTCATTCCTAGACAAGCAATAATATAATCATTGCTTCTTAGTTTAGTCATGTGAAGTCCTTGGCTCTTTAGGTAATTGTCAAATATTTCACTATAACCTAGTAAAATAGACCAAAATGTTCATATTAATATATCTTCCTTATATTATTTTAAATGATCATCAAAGAATTTCACTTTACAGTTATCATAGTAGCTTCACTCCACTTATGTCCATTATGTCAAGTTAATTAGATTTATTTAGAAGTTGTTAATTGTTCAAAACTAAGAAAACCTCCATTTACAAAATATGCAAAGGACAAAACATATTTATTGATTCCTTTTTTTTCTTAATTACAACCTGTAGAGGAGCTGATTTTCTCTCAGTTAGTTTTCCTTTCCAGGTTTGAAAAAAGTTGCCTTCACTAAGAAGAGTATCCAAAACAACATTAGATGTTGTAAAAATATTAATTTCAGGCTTCAGAAGTGACTGATATAAAGAGGTTACCTGTAAATATAATAATACATACTGTAAAATAAAGACTTGGTTTGCCTTCCTGCATCTTTCATATATAAATTCCTTTGTTTGCATATGTTTATATATATATATATATATATATATATATATATATATATATATATATATATATATATATATATATATATATATATATATATTTATATTAGTATATATATATATATATGGTTGTGTCATATTTCCAGCATATTAATATACCATAGTTCTATTTTATCATTTTGTGATGTGTGACATATAGACATAATAGTTAGATTGTCTATATAAATGATTATGAGAAAATGTGTTATTAGGCATGAACATTTTTCAATGTACAAACATACAACAATATTAACTTACTCTGGCCTTTTGAATTACAGTATTTGTTGTCATCTCATTAAAATTTTCTGGATTTTCCATTGAGGTCTCATTTTCTGTTTTTCTATAAACTCATGGCAATAAAACATAGTGTTTCAGTATATATACACCCACACTCAGACACACACAAACCCATATATATATATATATATATATATATATATATATATATATATATATATATATATATATATATATATATATATATATATGTGTGTGTGTGTGTGTGTGTTTGTGTGATTTCTGATATTTGGGTATTTTTGTATTTCATTTGGTGAAAATGTTATAGAATTCTATAGCCTTTCGCTATTTATTACATAAACCATATACTTGTTAACTCTTTTCAGAATCTGATTTATACTGAAATATAAATTAACAAAATATTAGCTTTTATATTATTATTACACTTGTCAAAGATTATTTGGATGAACATCAGTTGGATTCCTTAGTTTAATATTAATAGATAATTTAGTTTCTTCATTTTTGGGGGCAAAATATATTTTGAGTAAAGGTCAAAAGGGCAATGATCCTTTTATCTATCAATGTAGCACATTTACTCACACACTATGTGTATGTGTGTGCATGTGTGTATTATTTATAGATGTATCTTTATGTTATACAGGTGGGCTCATTGGCTGTACTATTGGTTTGAAGGTCATCAGCTTGAATCCAGCAACAAGCTGATGATACTAAATCATAAAGAAGATTGGTTTAGACAATGGTGGATTGATAGGGATAAAATATGTAAAGGTTTTAGCAAAAATAAAAGTAGACATTTCTGTGGAGCTGACATTCATGTAATATTGTATATGTACAATCCAGGGAACACAAAGAAGTATTAGAACTTTGAGCACTAATTTGATTATAAACCACTATAAAATAGATGGAATTAAATACAATATTAAACAACTGTACATTTATGTGGTGGGACTCAGTAATTAAAAAAACTATTAATGAAATGTGGACAGGAGTAATAAACACTAAACACATAATTACTTGTAGCTGATTCTATTATATAAATTGTTAATCAGATAAAATATACATTTGAAGATTATCTCCATAAAATTTGATTATAAAGTGGCATTTTCAATCATGTTACATGTATTAAATTTTCTTCCCCCATAACTATATAAATAATAAACCATCTATCAGTTGACAATAATCAACTGATAAAACATCACTCAAATACGTAATTGTTAAAGCTACACTAACCTGTTTTTGTATTCATTATTATGGCCAATTTCTGGAAACCAAACCAATTCAATAATAATTAACCATGAAAGACAAATCTTCATAAAAGTCATAATTATAGAGCAGATACATATGAAATAACTAAATATTATATTATGTGAAACAAAAGTCAAAGACAAAATCCTCAATAATAGTACAGATAGATAGATTTAATTTGCATTAATCTATGTATCTGGAGTTCATAGCTAATGGCTGAAAGCAAATATATGACATAGATCCATATTAACAAGGAATAACTATTAAAAACTTATACATAATAACAACTTACTTTTTGTTAGCAATCCTTTTCTCCATAACACAATCATTATAACAACAATAAATCCAACAAGTAATACACCAATGGAAGCTCCAGTGATGATTTTATAGTTATCTAAAAACAAAAATATGGCATTAACCAATAACCATTCATCTACTACAAATATATTTTCGTGTTTAACAAGAAACATTTAAGTAATATCAGGATAAAAGTTCTACAATTATACAATAAATGCTTAATATTACCAATATACAACAACAAACCAGAACTTACTTTTCCTAACTTCTACCATTGTTGGCTGTGATATTAGTAAAACATCACCATCATACATCCAGAAAGAGAATAACAAGTTTTTAGCTTCTGGATCTACTAACTTTATTGTTGCCATAAAGTCATGTATGGTTGTTACTGTTTGCCTTTTGTTTCTTATAGGAACCTTCACAATTTCGGTGACACAATTGTCTGTTCCTATAACACAGTTTTCTACTTTTATGTGTGTCAAAGGTCCTGATGTTAGGAAATGGATTTCTGCCATATTACCATTAATCTTAATTTCTGGATCCTTACTAAACCTTGGTAAAGCTGCAATGATAACAGTACTACTGTAATTAATGTTATTAATTATTATTAAATATTATTAGTATAAAACCTGAAAACTTACTAGGGTAATAAACAAGTCAAAGCAACAATGTGATATGCAAATGAGGTCAATAACAGGTTAGGGCTGATGTCAGTCTGTATTTAGCAGATTTATAATATTTACATAATTACAAAATCTAGCATATAACTGAAATATTATTATAAAGAGGATGCCATAATAGTATTTCGAATATATCAAAGACTATGATAGAAGAGCGATTGATTTATGTTTTAGACATTTGGTTCATAAACTAATCACTAAAGGTTACCATAAACACTAATTACATTTTAAGCTGAAATCTTTTATTGAAGGTTACCCTAAAAACTAAAAAGATTTCTAAGTTGAAATATTTGATTGAAGGATGGAGTATTCCATATTTTATAAAACTTTGTTTTGGATTGATCTCAATTACCATGGTCACTACAAATGAAGGCTAATTTGTCTATTATTTGCAACATAAGAAGATTGTACATATATCTATATCTATATCTAACTGGCTGAATATTATCTGCATTACCGTATATACTCGCGTATATGTCACACGCGCGTATAAGACGCTACTGCTTTTTGGACCAATAAACTACCCTGGACTCGAACCCGTTGAAGTAGCTTATTAATACTTCCCATGTGCCAGCTTTAGAGTCTGCTGTAATCGTTTTCCTTTGATGTGGATTCTATGGTAATTTTTGCCATGCTTCATTTACCATCCCGTTCACACACGATCACATAATAGTTTAGTGCCTCTAATAATTGATTTATACGGTCGTATTGGCCATAGTGCGGTCGTTTTTGTATTGCAGTCGATTTGGACCTACAACTTTGTGGTCACGTCACTAATTAGAACAGAGGATTAAATAATTATGACGGTTATCATGATTAAGGTTGGCTTCGAAAGACAACAGCAAAACACACCTAATTAATTAGTTTATTGTTCATAAATTAATTTATTAATGTTGAAAAACAGTATTATTGTATTTCCCACAAAATTATGCCAAATAGTACCTTCCCTTCTAATATAAGACCCACTCGTTTTGGCACCATTTTCGGGGTATCAAAAGTGCATCTTATACGCCAATATGTACGGTAAGTATATATATCATTAAGTACTACTAGGTAGTGTCACCATAGCAACCTTTGTCCACACCAACAATGATCTTAAATTTGTATGAAAATAAAATTAATGCTCACTATTTGCATCAATAGGGAACTTTTATATATGGCAGGTTATTCCTATTGTGACTTAGTGTCATCCAAGGACCAAGTGCAGGGTACATATTGCTCTGATAACAATTCTTAATAGTAAATCAAGGATATGTTTACACAAACAATCCAATGTTCATAATCATTGTCACATGAAATGTATGCAACAATAAATGGTAAGTATTAAATGTGACTATTGTAAAGTTATATGTAGTATTGACATACTGCAATGAGTGGATACATCTATGTATCATGAGAATAAACTGTTCTATTACACCGTTCTAAGATGATAATTGTACTTTTGTGTATGTGACCTAAAAATAACAACTACACTATTGTACAGCGTTTGAAATAATTGCTAAATATATGTTGTTTTAATACAGAAATAAAGATATAATTCTCTGGGTGATTTTTATTTATATAGGAATACGATACTGTTCCTCTTACAAAAATCTGAGATACAAACTTCAGTGGAAAACAATACATTACTCATTTTGTCCATTCTGGATATATCATGGAAAATATACTCGAAATGGGGTTCATGTGGTATTAGTTAATACGTGGTCCCTGGCATTTTTCTTTTTAGGGGGCAGTATCACTGGTGACTGATAAATCTTGATAATATGGACTGTAATTTAGATAAGTAATGGCTTGACCATACCCATATTATTTGACTAATGATATACATTCCTCTACGCTCTCATTAATTACAACAATTAGAGTCATGATAAACAGTTCAGCTTCATGAAATTAAACATGTTTGGTGGAATCTAAAATGAGAATGACAAGAGTCCACAGACTGTTAACACCATATATATATATATATATATATATATATATATATTGTTGTGATGATCCGGACATTGATGATTAGTGAGTAACTATATCACTGGTTATGTCTACTGATCCCCACGAAGACGAAACAAAGATTATCTATGAAATCATTTGATACATTTTGCAGTCTTCAAAAAGATACCCACTTGGCTTCCTAAGCTGCGTTTTGGTTGGTTACTCTATATTGCCATTACGATTTTCAATGTTTCTATGTATGTCAGATGTGTTCTGCGTGTATTTAAAAGTTCAGATACACCCACTACTAACTAACACTCGAAACTTTCACTCATTTCAAAGTTGTTAGAGTAAGTTGTAGACACAGGTATTGGGGGCTACTTCAAC
This sequence comes from Paralvinella palmiformis, assembly GCA_025642065.1. NCBI lineage: Eukaryota > Metazoa > Annelida > Polychaeta > Terebellida > Alvinellidae > Paralvinella > Paralvinella palmiformis. The sequence goes on from JAODUP010001581.1 coordinate 11,086, forward strand.
GTTAATGTTCTTCAGGAGTTCCACATAAAACTACAGTAGAGCTGACCCGTTCAAAATAACACTCCGGGAAATACAAATCTAATCTCCGGATAATTGTTGTGTCATAGTGTTGGCCATGATATGTTCCTGTTGCGTTGTTGATAAATAGTTGTAATAGTTCATTAACAATGCGATTTTGTTCTTCTGGAACATTTTATGGCATAAGGCTCGGTGCTTAGACAAAATCTATAAACAATTTAAAAAAATGGATGGTGAAATATATGATTGAGAAATATATGACGGATAGAAATATGTATTCGAACATATTAAAGCTGAACTGTAACAAAACTGGGGTTATATTGTTGATATACAAAAATAAATTCATACTGATAGAATATTAAGATTACTTAATTTGTTGTTGACATTAATATCACATCATTTAATAGTGTGATAAACCGTGGTGTTATCTTTAATCTACCAAGAACACGGAGTAATAGTTGAACTTTGTCACATGAAATGAAATCTAGTCAAAGATCCAACTCAATCACGAGACACATAACTTATAATTTCACCTTGGGAACACTATACTTTTCTGTTCAGTAGATCTCAATTAAGAAGTCATGCCAAATGTAGAACATATGAGCAGTCGATCACAACCACATCATATATATATATATATATATATATATATATATATATATCGTCTCTATAGTCTAGTGGGTAAGAGTGTGGGACTTTCTTATTCATAGTCATGCCGTACGGGAGGTCGGAGGTTAGAATCCCGGCCGTATCATTATACAGACCTGTCAAGTACTACGATTTATTTGTAGTCATTACTTAGTAATTAATAACAATTCCCACTACGGGTGTAATTGAAAAAAAAACATACGTTTTTTCTACTTGTTTGACCACTATTTTGATTTACTTATGAAACACTCTTGTAAATGTACACTGATTTATCGGCGTACCAGATACATAGGCTACAGTCAACAAACGCGACATAGCATCAATTATCCGACTATTTCTTTGCTAGCATCACTTTGTGCGCGAGACTATAAGACACCGAATGAGACTTCCGGCCAGAGTTATGGCAGCATTTAAATTTTAGTGTGACCTAGCAAGACGTTTTGAAATAAATCTAGAACTTCGTAGTTAATGAAATATGAAAACGGAAGTTTCAAAATAGATATTTATTTAGCCGGTTGAATAGAGAAATCGTTGCATCCAAAACTGGCAGTGAGTACGCTTGTTGTAACGTGTGTGCTCGAGATTTAATCGTGGGGTATATGGTATGAATACGCACATAGCCCATGCAGTACACAAAACGAGGGCCCCTTCATGGTCTAACGGTAGCCCATTGGATCACATATCAGTACTACCAGTGTTGAAATCTCAGCTTGTGCATATGTGAAGGGTGTTTGAACTTTGACTTCGTTTCATCGACGGGGTGAGAAATGACCGGGTTGTCCTGGAACAACGAATCGACACACGATGAACTAACGTATGCCCCAATTGTACATCTGGCTGAACTATTTGCTCCCATTGTTCATCAAGAGGTTATCAAAAAAAATTGATCACTACCAGCTTATGGGGGACAATGATATCACAATGGTCGAAGGTAGAGTACAGAAATATGTTGACCGTTACTGGGATGCAATCATGAAGTTAAACAGGGTAATTGGCCAAATTCATTTCACCACACTTGCACAAGTAACGGTCAATGTTCTCAACTTACCACACAGCAAGGTTAACTGTGTGAGAGCATTTTCCGTTATCTGAAAGGTGCATACAAAGTGTCTTCAGAGCCTTAACGCTGCAAGCTCAACAACGACAGATGATGCTACGAGTTTAATGTATCAGAGGAGATGGTAGGGCTACCAAAATGTGCCACACATGAGTACAACACATAGCACCAGCAAAATATCACGTTTGGACCTTTATACTGTCTGCACAACAAGCGCAGTGGGTATCAGTGTGAATACCTGATTCTGATTGTGCTAATTAATATAGAATCAATTAATAATAATTGGCAACAACATACCTGGTCTTATTTTCGGTGAACTTATCATATCAGCCATATCATCAGATACTGTAAGATGTACATGTCCTGGATCTGTTATCATAACATTAGATGAGTTACTTGGAGAAAACTTCCACTTCCATTGATCTTGTCTTGGTAAAGGTCGAGCTATGACCCAAACCTTAAAGTTTGTTGTAGCTCCAATACTGACTCCATTAACATAATCATCAGGATCTAACTTATACCACTGAGCTGGACCTATATTAATATCATAATTTAACATTAAATATTAATATATCAAGGACTTATAAACTTGTATATAATATAATCAAATATGTTGCTAGAATTTATTTTAGAAACTAATTAATTGAAAGTGTGTCTTGTTATGAAATAAATATGTATAAACATATAATAAATAAAACATAAATAATCCTATACTAACCATAAACAATTATATTTTTATTAAGACTGACAGGAGATCCTCTAACTCCATTATCAACTTGACATTGATAAGTTCCAGAATCCAGTATATTTATATCAGACAATGTTAATATACAGTTAGTGTTGTTTTTATGACTACAGTCAAGATCTTGTATATCAGGATCTGTTATATTAGTCCATTTGATGGAAGATGGCTCTGGTCTACTGTTAACAATACATGATACTGTGACGTCAGAATCCTGGATAAGGTGACCTTCAGGTGTGACCCTAATAGTTATCTCAGGAGGATCTAAAGACAAGTAATATAAATTAAACATTTGTTTACTATATCACAAACAATGTTTTATTATAACAAATTTGTTATTACTTTTATCTTCTTTATAACAACAAAGTTGTGTATTATTATTACATAAATACCTAAATGTGGCAGATAATGATAATAAAATAAACTATGTAATAAAAATTGATATGTTTTTATTCTATATATATATATATATATATATATATATATATATATATATATATATATATATATATATATATATATATTTATATATATATATATATATTAAATGTACTTCTATGTAGATATCTTTATGTTGACTTGTACTTATACCATTACTAGGAGTACATCTATAATAACCTTGATCCTGTCTTCTGATAGATTTAAATTCTAATATATTTCTGATAATAATTTGTGTATTATCTTTACTCCAGATGTAGTTACACTGTGGACTACAGGTGGCAGCACATGTCAAACTCAACAATTCTTTCTCTATTATTGTAATGTTGCCTGATATATTTATGTTTACGTTATAAGGAACATCTGAAATATTACATGTACAGATAAAGATAACAGTACAAGTCTAGCTTAAGAAACGAAATAAATTATTTCACATTTGAAAGTTTTTTTCTATAATCTAAACACATTTGGCAGACAGTATAGCAATTATGTGATGTTAATAGTTGTGGAATGAGTTACACAAAGTTGTTATTATTTGTATGTTTATCGAATTGGAATAATTTCTACAAATAATTCTAAAAATGAGTTCTCAAATATTGCCATGAACGTGTGATGAATTCTTAGAAAATAAGAATAGTGTGTATTAAATAACTAAAGTAAGTCTAAATCGACTTTTTACCTCGGTTGGTTTTGTAATAAGGGGAAGTCACAAGATAAATTAATTTAATACCGAGCTAAAAATACACAAGCTTTAGCTCCACTGATTGTATTATATTTGCGCAGATAGCGTAAGTGGAAGAATCGTTGTTTTTCTAATTGAATCTTCTAAATAAAATAGCGTCGAACTAGAATTGATTGAAATATATAACATTAATTCAAATTTTATTGTTTGAAGACATAACAAACTCGGTGTTTCTTTTAGTAATCAGTTACAAAAAGTGAACATCAACGGTGTACTTAATCAAACAACAGTACACGATTACAATATCTATTCAATCCAACTGTTAATAAGAAAAAATTGAAATTATTTGATGTATTCTCATAGTCAATGCTAAATGCGTGATACAGATTTAATGCAAAAGTATTAGGTAGAGCTATATGCAGACCACTGTGAAATCTCGACTCATTATCCATAATAGAGTTCAAAGATGAAATAAGGTTGCATTCGACTTAAAGTTATTGAAAGTTGTAATTATGTAAATGATAATAAATAACTTTTATTGTTTCATGAAATGACAAAGTTGTTCTTTATAATAGAAGTCTGTTACAAAACAAGTGTTACATCATATCAAGTATAAAAAATAGAAAGCTTCATTACTTGCAATAAACAATCTTACGCTATGATTTCACTCAATTGATCAGTATCCATATAAAATATGTAAACTTCAACGGTCAAAGCACCTGAAAAAGATAAATAAATCAACACTACATGATTATGTTATCAATGCCAATTCAACCGTTAATAAGAACAAATTAAAGTTATTTGGTGTTTTACATAGTGTATCAATGCTACCGAAGTTTCACACGTGGCAGAACTGGGTATTAGTCAGAGATAATGTAAACAGCTGAGGAAATCTGAGATATTATGAAAAATAGAAAATATTTAATTATTTCATATTCAATAAAACGATTGTTTGAATTTCAAATCAAGAATATTCGAAAGATTAAGATGAATCTGTAAAAATGGTGGGATTTGTCGAAACTGCTAGTGTGCATATAATCAGCAGAACGTTAGAATACTGTCAAATATATTTTATTAGTCAACCATATATTTGGCACTTTTGGATTATATGTTATTGAAATAGTGCATTTGATACAAATAATATGTGTAAAACCTTTTTGATGAAAGTTATTACATTTAATTATCTGTTTAATAAAGTGGCCACCAGACGTCAGCACTGACTCAATGAAGACACCAGTCTGCTCTCAAAAGACAGTTAGCGACTAGAGGCGAGCACCCTAGAGCTGTGATGCGTCCGTTTTTGTAGGGATGTCACTCGTATGATATTAATTCAATAAATATCTCAATATTCATAGATACAGATTATTTGTCATGTTCAAATATATCATTGAAAGTTTAAAAGATAGAGCAGGTCAACATAATGATATGGAAAGTGATCAGCTTATTGAAACGAAACCATGTAAATTATATTGGATAGTGTCAGCCCCAAAGAAATGTCAAGCTTGGCTGATCGCAGAGTCTTAGGTAAAGAAGCACGGTGACGGCTACACGGTCTGCGGAGCAATTATTGATTACTGTACTGAAAGAGTTAACTCTGTAAATGATATGAAGTTCTAGTAACTTTTTACCCGGGTTATGAAAGGGAAAGAGTTTTCAGGGAGCAGCCGGATATCCTATGACCTGAAATGTGTACTCTATTAATTTCATTAAATAAGCGGATATTTATTTCTTATCCAAATACACACTATTTGCTGTGTTAATTATTTATACAAAATAATGTGGTTAAAAGTCCATCATGAATATTTTTCTAAATCGATAACACACAATGTTAAAACCTTCCGTATCTTAATTTATGAACCGGTTCAATTTTATTTATTACTACATATTTAACATCAAAGTATTCTCTTTGTTTTTTCTACTATGAGCTTCGAATTATTTGGCGACAGCACATGACGCCTTTGCTATCATTTTCTTTTATTACAACTCTTTGAGCTAATTAGGCTTCCCTAAAACTTATTTACTTTTTCAATTGAATTGACTCCTAATATCATTTAATTAGTTGCGGCCCTAAAGAAATTAAATCGTGCTGATCTCTTCACCTTTTAGGTAAATAACTCTACAAAAACAACTACTTAAATAATATCACCTTAGCGTTGATTATGATATTGATTAATTTATTATTGATGTCAGAAATGTAGATATACATAATCCGATTGAGTATTTGTGCTGTCCGTATGATTTACACAGCGAAATAATGATACAACTGCTTTCAGAGGAAAACAACAAAATGAGCAAATCTCTCTAATTAATGAGAAAACAATCGAATAGAATAAATTTATAGCAACAAATATTTAGTATTATCTAAAATTGGTGTTTAATTCTTCTCAATAAATTGTTGTCTTATTTTATCTTATATCAGCATAATCCTCATTTTATGAGTGAACCATGCTATTCTGGATTATACCTTGGCTTGATATTTATGTGATGTTAATAGTTTTTGAATGAGTTACACAAAGTTGTTATTATTGGTTTGTTTATCAAATTGGAATTATTTCTACAAAGAATTCTGATAATCAGATCTCAAATATTACCATACACGTGTGATGAATTCTTAGAAAATAAGAATAGTGTGTATTAAATAACTAAAGTAAGTCTAAATCGACATTTTACCTCGGTTGGTTTTGCAATAAGGAGAAGTCACAAGATAAATTAATTTAATACAGAGATAGGAAAATACACAAGCTTTAGCTGCACTGACTGTATTATATTTGCGCAGATAGCGTAAGTGGAAGAATCATTGTTTTTTTTTCTAATTGAATCTTCTAAATAAAATAGCGTCGAACTAGAATTGATTGAAATATATAACATTAATTCAAATTTTATTGTTTGAAAACCTAACAAAGTTGAGGTTTCTTTAAGAAATCAGTTAAAAAAAGGCGTTACTCGATATCGAAAATATGCAGAAGCTTTCATTGCTTGAAATCAATAATTCTAATATATAACCGGAATCGGTGCAATACATTGTGTATCAATTCTACCGAGGCTTCACACATGGCAGAACTGGTATTATTCAGAGATAAACGTAATCACCTGAGGAAATCTGAGATATTATGAAAAATAGAAATTAATTAATTATTGGTGCATATTTAATATTTAATAAAACGATTGTTGGAATTTTAAATCAAGATTAAGATCAATCTGTAAGTGTGGTGGGTTTTGTCGAAACTGCTAGTGTGCATATAATCAGCAGAAAGTTAGAATACTGTCAAATATATTTTATTAGTCAACCATATATTTGGCACTTTTGGATTTTACGTTATTGAAATATTGCATTTGATACAAATAGCATGTGCAAAACCTTTTTGATGAAAGTTATTACATTTAATTATCTGTTTAATAAAGTGGCCACCAAACGTCAGCACTGACTCAACGAAGACACCGTTCTGCTCTCAAAAGACAGTTAGCGACTAGAGGCGAGCACCCTAGAGCTGTGATGCGTCCGTTTTTGTAGGGCTGTCACTCGTATGATATTAATTCAATAAATATCTCAATATATATAGATAAAGATTGTTTTTCATGTTCAAATATTTCTTTGAAAGTTTAAAAGATAGAGCAGGTCAACATAATGATATGGAAAGTGACCAGCTTGTTGAAACCAAATAAAGTAAATTAAATTGAATAGAGTCAGCCCCAAAGAAATGTCAACCTTGGATACACGGTCGGCAGAGCAAATATTGATTAATGTACTGATAGAGTTATCTCTTTATATGATATGAAGTTCTAGTAACTTGTTACCCGGGTTAAGAAAGGGAAAGAGTTTCGATGGAGTAGCCAGATATCCTATGACCTGAAATGTGTTCTCTATTAATTGTATTATCTAAGCGGATATTTATTTCTTATTGAAGTACGCACAATTTGCTGTGCTAATTATTTTCACAAAATATTTTTCTAAATTGTTAAAATCTCATATCCTAATTAATGAACCTGCTCAGTTTTATTTATTATTACATATTTAACATCAAATCATACCCTTCAATTAATTCGGCAAAACTAATTGTGTTATTTAGGCTATCGTAAAGTGTATTGCCATTTCAATTGAATTATCTTCTAATATCATTTAGTTAATTGCGGTTTTAAAGAAATGTTTTGTACCTCGTCTTTGCCTTTGTTAAGTAGAAACAACCAAAATGATATTTGAACTAAACCATGACTTTGTGCAATGTTGAATTATATATTTATTATGTTATGTAAGAAAATGTATCTTTTTTATAAATGATTTAGAATTTCTTTTTTTATATACTTATTGTATTAGATGAGAAACAAAGAAATGTGTATATTTATCTTTGATATAATATGTTACTTTGTTGACACTGATGAAACATTTTAAATTGTCATCGGTCATGTATTCCTCTAAAACCCAAAAATTTATTTGAAGGAAATGAAAGTAGTAGAAAAATAAATAACGGACTTAAAGTAATATATTTTGCCAAGAAAAATATCAGGGAAAAATTATCAGGTCAAAAAGTCGGACACTTTCTATTTATATCAACATGAATTTTGTGACCTAATCTCTCTCTCTCTCTCTCTCTCTCTCTCTATATATATATATATATATATATATATATATATATATATATATATATATATATATATATGTGTGTGTGTGTGTGTGTGTGTGTGTGTGTGTGTGTTGTGTGTGTGTGTGTGTGTGTGTGTGTGTGTGTGTGTGTGTGTGTGTGTGTGTGTGTGTGTGTGTGGGTGTGGTGTGTGTGGGGCGGCCAGTAACTGGTGAATTTAAAACCACTTTTTGGGGCTAACCAGAGTGTGATTTTCTTGCTGAGACATGTGTAATGTCTCACCAGTCCCTAAGCCACCAAGCAAAGTCAAAATACGAATCGCCTACAACCGTGGAGTTTGGGAGTAAAACACCCAAGTCAGATCACCTACAGCCGTGGAGTTTGGGAGTAGAACACCTAAGTCAGAACACCTACAGCCGTGGAGTTTGGGAGTAGAACACCTAAGTCAGATCACCTACAGCCGTGGAGTTTGGGAGTAGAACACCCAAGTCAGATCACCTACAGCCGTGGAGTTTGGGAGTAGAACACCCAAGTCAGATCACGGCAGTAGTGACAATTGTTAGCTTAATTATCTAAGCAGCCCTATTTATAGGTATTTTTCCGTTGCTGTATCTTTCTTCAAAGCAATACTACATAAACCATATAACCCTTTTTTTGTGTGTGTGTGTGTGTGTGTTGTGTGTGTATTTCACACACGACACAGTATATCACTCATGCATACTGTCAATCTCAGAGAAATGAAACAGTAGTTTGGGATGATTTTCTCAAACCTAACAGCTAATCCTCATACGTTTCCGTTCATCACAGAGTGAACGTTCATTAATGCCTAATTTATCGTCCCGAAGTATATGCAGTTAGGTGTAATGGGTTCTAATTTAAAGCGCCTATCAACTATTTGACCCTTTGTTGAGAACAGTGTTTTTTAAGCATAGACGTAGAGGATAACGAATACTATTCCTGTTATATATATATATATGTGTGTGTGTGTCTGTGTGTGTCTGTCTGTGTGTGTGTGTCTGTGTGTGTGTGTGTCTGTGTGTGCGTGTGTCTGTGTGTGCGTGTGTCTGTATGTATGTATGTATGTATGTGTGTGTGTGTGTGTGTGTGTGTGTGTCTGTCTGTGTGTGTGTGTGTGTTTTAGCTGTGTATAATAAGGCACAGCCACAGAGAATCTCGAACCGTGAATTCAAACTCTGGACGTTTCTTCAGGGGACTGAATCCAGAGTGATGACTTTTCTTGCTGAGACATGTGTAATGTCTCACCAGTCCCTAAGCCACCAAGCAAAGTCAAAATACGAATCGCCTACAACCGTGGAGTTTGGGAGTAAAACACCCAAGTCAGATCACCTACAGCCGTGGAGTTTGGGAGTAGAACACCTAAGTCAGAACACCTACAGCCGTGGAGTTTGGGAGTAGAACACCTAAGTCAGATCACCTACAGCCGTGGAGTTTGGGAGTAGAACACCCAAGTCAGATCACCTACAGCCGTGGAGTTTGGGAGTAGAACACCCAAGTCAGATCACGGCAGTAGTGAGAATGTTTAGATTAATTATCTAAGCAGCCCTATTTATAGCTATTTTTTAATTGCTGTATCTTTCTTCAAAGCAATATTATATAAACCATATAACCCAATTGTCACTGTCTTCAAAGATCGTTTACAACGGGCAGGCGTCAAGAAGCGACTATTATTAAAACCGTCGATGCGACTACTATTAAAAGACTGACATCTGCGCTGAAGCAGACCGTAACAGCGCGTCATAGCTTCCGTACTGTTTGAACTATGCTATCATTTTCAAACCTGACCTAATTTATGCTATTCTAACTATTGTAGTTCTTAAATGTTATTTATGACAAGCAGATTAGAGCTAATCTTGAATGTCATAGTACAAACTGGACATAACTGGACCTGGGAAAGATAATTCTATTCCCACATACAACCAAGGTGAATTATATAAGTTGTTATATAAAACCCACCAACCGCGCGAGCTGTGTCCAATGCCACCGCTCGAGACGCGATGCAGTGTTTCTATTCCTGAGTCAGGAGTACTGATAATGCTTTAAGAGCGTACTGTGCCTGCTACAGTCATTTAAATGCTGGATAACCAAGCCAAACACTTAAACGGCGTGCCTCCAAAGACGCAAATAGTACATGGATTATACAGCTCTAGATCAACTTTTCTTAAATGCAGGGAAATATAGGGTCCACGCATAGAAAACGGAACTTTCTCAACCGCAGCATAATATGCCTTGTGATATTTGCTGGAGGGTCAAATACCTCATAAACATACAAATCCAATAAATACTATGACCTACTCGTCACTATTACATCGGCGCTTTAGCAGACCGTTATGGCGGAATTGCCGTTCTATATATTAACATTTTCAAATCAGACCTAATGTCTGCTATACAACTATAATTATAATATAGGGTTTTATTAATGACAAGGAGACTAAAGTTAGCCTTGAATGTCATAGTACAAACTGGACATAACTGGACCTAGGAAAGATAATTCTATTCCCAAAAATAACTAAGGTGAATTATATATACAATCAAACTTGTTATATAAAACACACCAACCACACGAGCTGTGTCCAATGCCACCGCTCGAGATGCGATGCAGTGTTTCTATTCCTGAGTCAGGAGTACATGCTTTAAGAGCGTAAATAAATATATATATATGTGTGTGTGTGTGTGTGTGTGTGTATATGTGTGTGTGTGTGTGTGTGTGTGTTGTATGTGTGTGTGTGTGTGTGTATGTATGTATGTATGTATGTGTGTATGTGTGTGTGTGTGTGTGTGTGTGTGTGTGTGTGTGTGTGTGTGATGTGTGTGTATGTGTGTGTGTCTGTGTGTCTGTGTGTGTGTGTATGTGTATGTGTGTCTGTGTGTGTCTCTGTGTGTGTGTGTGTGTGTGTGTGTGTGTGTGTGTGTATTCTCTCGTGTTGTTACCGTGTCATTAGCTTCCACTTGAGCAATCATACTAAATAGATAATCCCTTTTCACTGAAGTTAACAATTAGGACAATTTAGTGATTGATAGTAACTCTGATAATATTTATTTTCTGTACCAAATAATGTACCTATTATAATAAGTGTTACAAACAATTAACATATTGGCTAATTTGGGAATAGATTAAACTATCTAAATTGATTATTTTAAACACAGATAAATAGTAACTTTAATATAATTTCAATATAAGATCCGTTTCTTTATTTCCTATGTTAATTTGTTTCAAGGATCCGCAAGATTGTGTGGTAGAAGTAGATTACTATACGATGTTTCTAATCAGTAGAGATAATATATCAAGCCATTTTATTGGTGGATAAACATATAAAAACAATTAATTAAATACTAAACTTTTAGTACATATATCCTAGAAAAACATTGGAAAACCAATTTCCAATTAAATCAAATTAAAACCATTAAACATTGTTTGTTAGTGTCACCGAATGGAGGTATATTATGGTTGGCAGTCTCAGTTAATGATGCTCATGATAACTGCGTTTGAAAGGTTGTTGAGTGACTTCCGTGAAATACTGACCTGTATGAGAAATGTGTTAATTATTTCCCGAAATGTTAAAACACAATACCACTTTTAACAATGATAATAATAACAACGATATTTGTTACTGCCATAATTGAATTCAATATATTTTACACAAATATATTTTTTCGTGGGTAATAGTTAAAATATTCCAGGCATTCAAGAAGGGATACAATGTGAAAATACCGTGGTTGTGTGTGTGTGTGTGGGGGGGGATAACAATATAAATTTGATATCTCTTATTAAACAATATCTATGTTTTGTAGCCACTATTGGTCACGCGATAAGCTAAATCTGCCGAGGCACCCCAAAAGTAATGAGACAAAATAAAAGTTGAATCACCCTTCAGACATCTCAATGTTAATATTTGAAGTGAGCTGTGTTAAACAAATAAAAAAGTTGCTTCATTATAATTTGGGATTTTGAAGAGAGTTGTATGTTTAAAAACATGAAATTTTCTTTTAAGCCTATTACCTTTTAATCTGCTTCAAACATATACTCTTAACTATGATAATCGTAAAATTATTAGTCATACGACACACTGCATGAACATAAATAATCTTGTCACGGAGAATTCGATTTTATGTTACATTCATATTAACATACAATTTCTACGTATGTCGCGTTTCCAAGGAAGCCTCTTATCTGATTACTAATTATTTAGGTAAAAGTTTGTAGGCTGATATAACTGAAAGCTTTTCACGAGGTAGTGGTTTTTGCACATGTTTCTTTAATATTTTCTTAAATTAGCTATTCCTTTTCATTCGTTATTTAGTATTATTACAAATGATAAATTGACACTATATGTAGCAATGCTGTATGACAACTAATTGACTTGTTTCCGTAAACCACTGAACACTACTTGGTCAAAATTTAAAATCTGTCTTCTTGTATGACTTTTTTGTTATACTAAGAAGGGCCATAAAAATGGAAAATACTAAAAGTGTGCTGATAACAAGTCTAATTATTATATCGTATGAGTATTAACAATCATAAATGCTTTAAAAATCTATGAATGGATATAGTCCAGTATGTTTACAAATATCAATCAGATAAAATGGCGCCAATTAGTGATATAATGTTCTAATTTTAATTAAAGAATTACCAAATATTCAATAGTTAACATATTGAATGGGCCAACATATTAGTGTTATTTATGTGGCTGTATACAATTTATTCTATTTTACGTCACTATTAAAATATCAACATGGCGTCAATCCTACTTTTGAAGAATGATATGTATCTTAAATAAACTGGAATATTTTCATTTATGCGATGTTTATGATGTTGTATTGATGTATGTCGCATTAATGTCACATTTATTTGTATTTAACTGAGTATCCATCGTAATATTAACATCGCCATTTATATCAAGTAATAGTGCGTGAGGTATTGTCATATTTGGACCCTTACCTTTAAATAACATTTCGCGTTGAATTGTTTTATTTGTTTATAAATAAACATCGGTAGATGAAATCACTATTGATCAACGATAATATAGAAGTGTCTGTTATAAAGAATAACTACCAGGTGTCAGCACTGTCGTAGAGCGCTTCAGTGTATTGCAAAATTGTAGTCAGAGTCCAGACTGATCTGACCAGTTTCTTCGAAATATGTAACGTGTTCGTTTGATAGTTGTCCCATAACAGCGGATCACGGTTGAGTAAGTAGTATGCCTCCAGTGAAGAAGCCATATAATAGCAGTCTGGTAGGAGGTTGTCAAAGTCTGTTTACGTTGTCAAGTCGTATATTTAAAATTTTGCATATTTGGCAAAGGTCCAAGGACTCTAAACTTGTTTGGCAGATTTTGAAGGGGAAAACCCTCTTCTTAATGACTACCAACAAATCATTCTGAATAATGGGGCACACAGTGTCCCGTAAACGTGTTGACGACCATTTTATTTTGGTGTAGTAAGGCTATAGAGTTCATAACACCTATCAATCTAATCGTGATATATTGCTGACGTGACAACAACAACTTCACACCCACCAACAACAACGAAACAGTTTTTCATCCACATTGTTAAGACCAAAACATTGCTTTTATACAGATAAAACTCCTGTACTCTATTGTTCACATTTATATTAACCATAAAGAAACTGGTCAACTTGAAGCATATTTGTCAATAGCTAAAATATGGTATATGTTTTATAATATATACTATATATATATATATATATATATATATATGTGTGTGTGTGTGTGTGTGCGCGGTGTGTGTGTCGGCGTGCGTGCGTGTGTGTGTGTTCCCATGGGCAAGCATTCCCCACAGGCAACCAACCATTCCCGTATTAAGATTACAATTAGTTAGTCCTAATTTTTCGCCTATACTCACTCAGTGACAAACATCCGCTCATCCATAATTCTGAATTACAACCACAATTTGCATTTCTCTAAAACAACCATTAAACAAATAAATAAATGTAGATTGATCTTTTTGTCACAGGATAACGAACTAAACGATTTTGTCATTTTCAATTGTTTCCACCCAGTTCGATTTATTGATTAATGAAGCCATTGCCTTTAATAATCGTATAACTCCAACTGATATATCTGTCCATATTATGAACGGATACCTGAACAGTTTTATACTATTGTTAATTTTAAATTCGATTAATTAATTAAGGCATCCATTGCATTTAATAGTTATAGAAATCCAATTGATTTAACAGTTTTATGAGCATAACAATGAACTGTTGTTATCTTACAATTCTTGTTAAATTACGATTGATATTTGTTTCATATTTATATAATCGATTGATTGAGCATCTGTTATAAAATCTCTTGATAACTGGCCTGGTGTCATTCAATCTCCGAAATGTATCATATCCAAGATCTATAGTATCGAGTCAAACTCTTACTTAAAGTCAATTTATCCGGGAAAACAAAGGAAAGGCGAGAGGAGTTTTCATAAACTGAGAAGTTAGAATGTCATCAACGAATATAAAGAAGAAAAAAACCGACACAAGTGAGTGATTGTTAATTAACTAAGTGTGGTATCGGTAAAACCCAAACCCAGCAAACATGTTAACGGGAATCAGAATAATGATAACGACACTGACGAAACCTGCTCATCCCTACCAGATTACCAAGTTTTGCGAAAGCTACACTTTGGGGCAAAAACAAAGATGTTCTGAACAAAAGTACGTGTCCGACCTGGATGTATCTAACTTGCCCTGTTTAGTGAATCAACTACAGAAAGAAGCCATTAGTGTCAAATATAAATCGAATAATCAAACAAACATCACTTCTTTCTTCAACAAGCCACTAATTGTGTGTGTATGTGTGTGTGCGTGTGTGTTTAAACAATGTCGAGAAATTAAAGAAGGTGGTTTATTTCGGCTTAAAATAGCATTAAAGAGTAATATGTGGTGATCATTGAGTTATATAACACTTCAATGTAACAACATTGAAATTTAGCTAGAGATTATGCATTTAGCTGTTAAAAATTATTTTTATCTCGATAATTAACATATGTTTGATAACCAGTATTATGTTATAAAAATTCCATATTATGAAAATATTAATATACGTATAAAAATTACAATGCTACTTTCTCACATTGATTTAACCTGTGGGATGCATTTCATATACTCATAGAAAAATCTGAAATACAGATATTTCTGTCTATTAAAATAAATTATACATTATTGAAGCATTAATTTATTTATCCTAAGCGAATCAACGCTTAGAGAGAAAAAAACTGTGTCAAAGAGCATTAATATAAAATATAATTAAATCATAAAGGCTGGCTTTTTAGTATGTAAAGCATTATAGTTGTTGTTATACTACAACTACAGATGGCAGCACCCTCTCAACTCTCCCTAGGACAAACATTTGAAAAGGGAAGCATTGTTGCTTTAGCGAAATCTTACTGCTTATATTATTTAACATATACTAAGTAATTCGTAGTTTAAACGCCTTTTAAAATTTTATATGGCTTTTGAATATTCTGTTGTAGAAAATGTCTAGCAGGTGTCAGCACTGAGACAAGTGGATTCAATTTGTGTGCAATTTCACAAAAGCGCTAATATCTCTATGACGGGGCGGGCATTTTTCGGGGGATGTCACTCTACCAATTTAGCAAATGTGAGGAGTATTGCTTTGTCAAAAGATAGGGCTCAATTTCTGAAAAACTAAATATACACACACAGACACCTGTGTATGTCAACATATTACATTAAATATTTATATTTAAGTCAAACAAACTGATCAAAACATACAAGTATTTTATTATTGAATGTGTCATCCCCTAGGTAGCCATGGCTAGATGTTCTACATATCGATTCCAAACAAACAGGTAAAACGATGGTTCTGACATTGGCAAGGTAATGCAGGTATTGATTGCTGTACCCTGAAGGTTATCCTGTCGTTAAATCTATGTTAACCCTCTGTCATTCTTGGTAACTTTCCAACATCGATGGCTTCCAGTATGTTAATAGAATCCTTGACAACAAAGGTGACCTGTTTTGGATTGTTAAACAGAAGCTGCTACCTGATCTCTCTCTGTCTGTCTACGTGTGTGTGTGTGTGTGGTGTAGTCGTTAGAAACCTTTCTGTGTCATCAGTACAGGTATTGTGTTAGTCTCGGTGTACGTGTTATGTGTCACTAACGTTTGTAAATGTTGGAAATAAGTATCAGGTATATTTCGTGATTATTATTGTAGAATTTTTGGTTACTGTTCTAAACATTGGATATTTATAACATATTTTCTGAGAGTGAACTGTCCTTTTAAGAGGGAATAACCTTTCTGACTCTCCAGCAAAGACATTTATGATGCTAAGACAACGAGTTCTGGAGAGGATAGCCTTAATTATCAGTTCGTTTATTCTGTCTACCACAAAGTGATAATTATCAAAGCTAACATGGATATGGATTATTGATAATCACGGTTTGACTCACATCATAAACATCATCTAGCTAATGGCACACATAAAGATAAAGTTTACAACCAAGATAAATAGTTCTTCACCGTTTATGACAGGCAACTGATAGCTTAACACTAACACTCTGTCACATCTTTACTAGTCCAGTATTTACACACACACACACACACACACACCACATACAACACACAACACACACACACAAACACACAACACACACACATACACACAACACAAACACACACACACACATCACACACACACACACAACACACAAAACACACACACACACACATACACACACACAACACTAGAAAGAGATAGAAATTGGCACAAACAAAAATAAATAGGAGACTTTGTTAATTATTATGTATTGTGATTTATCTCTTTATCAAAAGAAATAACTATAATCTGACAATATTGTCTAAATTAGGTTAACTATTATTGTAAAAGCTGAACTTCCTTCTTCGCAATGAGTCATGATTTAATCACGTGACTTAAAAATAAATTATCTGTCTCTTTAAAGTCATATATGAACGAATAAAGACACGACGTTTGAAGAAGAGTCTTTTTATCTCTTCTTTGATTACACTTCGCCAAACACAACAAATTCTTTAGTTGACACTAGAAAAATACCGAAGGTAACTTCTATTGAAAACCTCAGACATACTGGAGCCACATTCTATAGATAATGACGTCTTAAGGTATATTTAACTGCCTCGAGGCACTTCACTAAGACGGATAACACACAGGTGCGTTCATTTGAATAGAGCGACCATGATGTTTACTGCCTAAAACGAAGGAGGTCAAGTGACGCCGACCTTCCTGGTTCACAATCTCACGTGAGAACAAAATGCTTTAAAGATATATGTTGACTCCGTAAGGTGCTGCCATCTATAAAGATATATTTTAGCATTTGAAATCTATATTATGTTGTTTTTACTTTGCAGTAATTAATAAAACCTGAATAATATATCATTTTTAAAATGTAGTTCCGTATTCATTTTCCCCTCGATGTGGCTGTGGAGTCATTTTTTAAATGTATTTCTGTACCAATTTGCCCCTATGGAAGATTCTGTGTGATATTTCTGCCTTTACGGGTTGTTTTCCTTTGAAAAATACGCTATTCTGGATATTATCACTACACATATACGCACACGCACACACACACGCGCACGCAAACACACGCACATAGAGAGATAGATAGAGAGAGAGAGAGAGAGCGAGAGAGAGACTATACATTAAAATACGTACTTAGAAGTAAGAAAGTTGCATATTTTGTTTGTAGCCATCTAGCAAAATATTACGACAGCTCCAGTGTTTAGCATATATTTCGCACCAAATTTAGACAAGGAAGTGATCAGATTTGGAAATATTTGTATGACACTGTTCATCCCAAATTAGCTTCATGTACCATGTTCACAGTAAAAGCAGGCCAAATCCTCCTTCACACAAAACAATTCGCAGTCTAACTGTTCTCTCAATACATCTTTTGAATTAAAGCAATATAATATGTACACTTTCTTTGTTATTACTGAACCAAAAAAATTAATTAAGAGCAACCTAAAACATATTTTAAAATATAAATATAATCCCAAAGGTGAATGGAGAGGCGCGGGTTTCTCTTTAAAGGGAATGTCATTTACTACAACCCAAAACCAGGAATAACAATAAAAGAAAAAAAACAAGAACTGTCAACAAACATTAATCTTTCTGGTTAACAATACCACTTGGCTAAAACCAAATATAATTTTCTCCGTAAGGTGCTGCCACCTTATATATATATATATATATATATATATATATATATATATATATATATCGAAATTCATACCTAGAAATAAGGATATATATATATATATGTGTGCGTGTGTGTGTGTGTATGTGTGTGCATGCGTGCGTGTGTGTATCCTTATTACTTGGTATGTATTTCAATATACAGGGTGTGTGCCTGTCTCTCTCTCTCTCTCTCTCTGTGCGTATGCTTGCGTGTGCGTGCGTGTGCTTGTGTGTGTTATTGAATTTAATCAGCCTGAATGAAAAAAGAATGATTTGTAACGAATTCACTATATATTTATCTCTAATGGTTTCATTTTAATGTTTTTTAATTAAAACATGATATTTAAATCGTGTTATAGGATATATTTTTAAATGTTGGCATTTATCGTTTATATCTGTTTAACATATGATCCTAAGCAAGCTATCATTAATTATATGACATCAATTCAAAGTGTGAGGATTCGAAACCACAAAAAAACAACCACGTCAGAATCAATCACACTATCCATTTATTAAAATAATCAACTAATATACACTCAAAAGTCAGTTATATATTTTCAACTTTAAAATTAAGGGAAGCTTTGTGCGGAGAAAGACAATACTTGCACTTTTGAGATAATCAAAAGACAACAGGTGTAAAATAAAACGTCTCATCGAGGGGACAAATTAGATACAATAATTGAGTTTATACATGGACTAAACACCATTTATTGTATATGATAACTACCATCTTGCCAATAATCCATAGTGGGAGAGAGGCACGTTCATAATATAAATAGTAGCGCATTTGGTCACATAC
Source organism: Paralvinella palmiformis (assembly GCA_025642065.1). Lineage (NCBI taxonomy): Eukaryota > Metazoa > Annelida > Polychaeta > Terebellida > Alvinellidae > Paralvinella > Paralvinella palmiformis. The sequence continues at coordinate 30,258 of JAODUP010001581.1, forward strand.
CCCTAGTACCTCGGCTCAAATCTCGGACTGTTAATGATTGAAAACCTCTATGTTTCACTTCGCCTCATTACCGTTATCTAACATACAATGAACTCATAATTGACCGTAAAACGGCAGCAACATTTCAATGAAGAGACAAGCTTAATATTATTCCGACCTCGATCAATACAAATATTTGTCTAGCTCCAGTAACAACAGGCACAACACGATAAAGTAAGCGTGTGCATGTGCATGAACATGTGTATTGTTTGGGACGTGTATATAGCTATATTTGTAAGTCTAAGATGTGGAGATTTGATCAACAATCCAAATAAAAGGCAGTAATTTACAGATTATATTTTATTATGCGACTAAATATATACATTATGAATCAGACGATGAGACATAATCACGACAATTTTCCTCTACATGCACCTGACTGTAATAAAATAAAACCAATCATTTTATGACGTCAGACTGGGCGTGAGTCAGCCTCTCTATATTGGCAGATATAAACGAGAATGTGTCATACCTGTCCTGGTATTGCTGGTCTACTAGTCCCGATTCGTGCCAGATAACGCTGGCATCATATCATATGGGATATCCCCGATCATTGTCGGTGTTTAGAACAAACTTCCTGGTCTAAATTACTTCTTATTGAAGAGCCGTCAAAGTGGCGTTTGTTGACTGAAGGCTGCATAAAGGAAATAAGATCAAATATTTTGCTAGTTACATTCCGTTCCAGGTGTTGACGAATTTTTGTCTGTTAGCTGTTGTCTAGCTGAACGCGTCAGGGTTAATACTCATTATGTATTCGTTAAATGTTTAAAGGTTTTATAATGTCAACAGAACGGTTGTTATTTATCAGGGATATACAGGTGTTTTTATCTAAGACTTAGATTATATGATGTACGTCTCTAAGATAATATTAAACTAATGCCATTTATTTTGAGTTTTTTCTTGGTAACGCCTTATCTATCACCTGAAGAAAAACTAACCAGCTAAATAATACTAGAGCACCGAACCATTACATGCCATAACAGTTATCTACCCTCAGCAAAGCATAAAGATAACACAACACACACGAACGCGCCGCCCCCCACATGTATTACGTGCCTAAAGATAGAGGTACTGTTTATAAATAGTATGACAGGACGTGAAAAGATCCACGTTTAACAAGCATATTGTGGTCTGAATCAACATATTAAAGGGACTGAGTTATACACGTATTTGAAAGAGACACAAAACGTTTTCAATACACAGATGGGCCACACCTAAAGAATATAATTATCTTTACGGGCTCGTTTCTGACCAATCCTTTCCAAAAACCATAAATTACGGTAGCTCACTTGCTAACATTATTTATTGTTTTGCATTATAGACCCGAATGTAACCAAAATGAACTCATTTATTCTTATTTTTCTTTAGAAGGCTATAATTCGTTTGATTGTTTGATAGATTTTAATTTATGCTTGCAGAGATGTCCGTCCATCAATCGACAATTGTGTCTTTAGAACATTCGTAAATTGTATTGAATCAAGGTAACTTTATCCGATTTACTATTTACAATAAACCTCTTTCAAAGCCAAGACGCCTACACAGAAAGAGTCCTTGACAGAAAGAGTCCTTGACAGAAAGAGTCCTTGACAGAAAGAGTCCTTGACAGAAAGAGTTCGGCTTAATAGCATACAGGACAAGATGAAATATATGTTTAAATAATGACAATCAAATAATATATATATATATATATATAACTTGAATCGAATATATAATTCGTTTGATCACAAACATATCAATATTCATATTCGAATTTTAGATGAGAAAATTCCGACCATGACAATATATAAAACTGCAATAACATTTGAGAGAAATGTAACATTTAAGTGTACAATTCATGGCACGTCAGCCTTTTAAAGAACCTTTAATTAATTAATACCTGTGTTAGTTATCCGTGGTTTACTTATTAGAACTAACCAGGAAGGAAGGTCAAAGATAAACAAAGTGAACGTTCCACGTCAGACTTCTAACTCTCTATCTAGTATTATCAAACGGTTAAATGTTGAGTCTTATATGATATAAACTTAACGCATCTTATTTAAAATACTTCATAATTTTGGTTCTCATTTGCTGGGTAATTCAAATGAGTCGTGCTGATTTTATATTTCTATGTGCTATATCTTCACTTGAAGATAAATAAATAAGTTAAAGAGATAGTCCACCTTTATTTCAAATTGTCAGGACTAATATAGCTATACTCACAAATATCATAAATAATTGTCAAAATGTGTAAACGATCACCCACATATTAAATAATCGTGTTCAAAATGCTGATTTAATGGCCTGTGGGCGACGCCATTTCATGTAGTTAGACAGAGACCGGAAGCTCTTGAATGCTGACGTCACTTGAGCATATCCGGTTGACATGAAGTCTGTAGAGCCTGTACAAAAGCATGTAAGCAAAGAATTTTTATAGAACTAAACGACCCTATCTTGTTACAATTACGTAATGAATTACATACAACCATATCAGTTTGAGCCAGAAGGAACCTGACAAGAGGAAGATGATTGAAAATGGCTCAGATGTTAACCCTCAAGAGAAACTATAATCTGCGTCAGCGTATTTGAGTTGTTTTTCCTTCCCACCTTCGAATCTGGCTTCCGGTGCAGCCGTAATAGCGGCCCTCCAGAAGTTTGGATTATTTCCCTATATCTATGATATGATGTATATTTCGCGATTATTATTGTGCAATGTTTGGTTACTGTTCTAAGCCTTACATATTTAAAACATGTTTTCTGAGGGTGGACTGTCCCCGTTAAAACTGAAATATAGAAATATATTTAAGTGTCTACCATCGATGAACTCACATTTATATATTATCATAACTATATTAGGTCTTTATGTTGACATCATAAGTAGTTCGTCTCAGTGTGCCTTTAATTAAAACTCTATTTATACTTCAAAGTGTTATTAATCATCGAGTACAGAACGTCTCTATTCCTATTAAAGGTTAAAACACAACCCATTTATTGTTGCTTGAATCAGCATCAGATTGTGTGTGTGTGTGTGTGTGTGTGTGCTACTTACTCAGAACCTGTTTTCACCATGACACACGAATGTCACACTGGTTTGACGTTTGTTTTCATTCTGTGTGTATTTACGTAAATGAGGAGAGTGTTATTAGTGATGACACATTTTCTATAAACTAGTTATATATATAGACACAAAGTTTGTTAAATTAACTAAGCTCAATTCGTGATCCGAATGTACAGCTTATATACATCTAACATTACATCCCCGTTTATAACCGATCTATTTATATGCTTACTGTTCTCTCTCTCTCTCTCTCTCTGTGTGTGTGTGTGTGTGTAGGTACGCGCGTGCGTGTGTGTGTGGGGGGCATGGAGATGTGTCATACCCAGTGGTAAACATTTTCTGTTAAGTAATTCTAGCATGTAGGGGTATAAAACGGATTTGAGGCACTTGTCCAGTTAAACATTAAATGTCTACAACAGTATGGAGGTCCTGTCCTGTCCTTAGCTGTCTGACAATAACTAATATCAATACAAAAATGTATTTATTATATTTTATAATTATGTTAATTTTCCACATTTTATTTAACTTCTGGCTAGATATTAACATTCCGTACCGAATCTAAAACTAGTAATTGGCACACGATCAGTAAATATCAGTGTATGTGAGCTTTATCCATCTATTTGTTTTAAATCAAGATACTTTTACACATCACTCCTGTTGTTAAGGGAGATACTCATTTGAATTATCTGTAGCAAGTCCATCCAGCGTGTTAGCCAATCAGGTCCATTCGTCTTACTAGTTGATGAGATGATCACTGTTCTCATTACCATAAAACCAACATCACAAGTCACCCCCTTTACATACACAACGTGTTCTATTTAGATAAACAGTACTTATTTATGACGTCATCTTAAAATGCCCCCCCCCCATATTATACATATTCAAATGACATGGAAGTGATTTGGTTTGTTTACTAATACGGCAGCTCAGTTTAGGTAAATTAAGTAAACTGAATTAACACTCAGAGTTAACCAGGACATAACAGTATCTCAGACATTAACAGGTATCCATATAAATGCACCACCTCCGTTGAAATTATCTCTAGAAATTATCTGAAACAGTTTACGCTTTATAGTCACAGATAACAATAACACAGTGAAATGATTCCGTTGAAATAAAACAAGTCTATCATGTATACATTGCTCTTAGTAGTATTAGAAGTTCATCAAATATTTTGGGTAAAGTTTCAACATCAGATTGGTGTCTTGGGTGTGGCGAAGAACTAAAAATAGAATTACAACAGTTCAACAATATTAGACTGGAGTATTTTTATTTTCTTTATTACAGGTAAAGATATGTAGGTACAGCTGCGTCAGCTTGAGCGCTATTTTTTATCGAAACTGGTTTGTTGAGGGAGAACCCGTATATGGTTGAGAGTAGTTCGTAATGATGTTTCTCCATAATAATTCTCCCTCATTTTTAATCGTATCTGGCCAATCATCCCAATAAGTATGTTTGCTCGGACTTGATTAGTGTATATTTTTATTGAGACCGCTCTACATACGGTACAGTGATAGTTCCTTGTGTTGTGTCCCTTTCCGTGTCTATGTTTCGGTAAAACAACCATATGTACGCGTCATCAAATGCGTGAGACTAAATCATACTAATGTCTAATTCTACGAACACGGATCATGGACAGATGAATGGTGAGTGTAAACTGACTAAGAAATGTTTGAAGGTTGTGAGATTCTCTTTGGGTCGCATAGACCAATGTTGTGCTGATGATGTATCTATTAATATGTTTATCTAAGCCATCGCGGTACTCGTAGATATCTGATGCAAGCCTGTATCGAGTCATGCCGATGTATAGAGGGGGTGGCGTATGTCTGACGTGTCATATTATACAGCCATAAACGTGACTCGGGCACTGATGATGGTGAGTGAGGTGTCTTGTTTAGACATGATACTGGTCACATATATCGCTAAGAGGCAACTATCTAGATATACATCTCACAGAGCTAACCTCACTGGATTCAAACCCTAAACACTGTCCTATTGAACCTCAACAGACACATAAAAGTACACACTCTAATTTTTTAAGGGCGTCACTTATACTACACCATTTGATAGGCCTTCGTGTATTTGGTATGTGACAACAACAGGGATTCTGTTGTTATTGTTTGTTAGATGTTCTGGGCCATGGTTGACATTAGTAATATTCAGTATTTAGACAGATAACAGCATTAATGTTAAAAGTGGAGATGGACGGAGTTTATTTAATTTTGCCCATTCACTAGTGTTTCTTGTTATGGTTGCTAAGTATGGTTTTCCATGTGAACTTAGCCAGTAATAAGAATAATGTGAACTACTCTACAGAATAAAACAAAAATAAAAGTTGACTTATGACTAAACAGACTAAAATAATAACATGATCACACACACACACACACACACACACAAATACAGGGTCTGGCTCATATTAATAAAAACACAGATCAGAATGACATTAAAATATTTATTGATAAGAACCAAAAGACCATCAAAACAATGGCAGATGCTCATAAAAACACAACATGTGTATGGTAAAAAATACATACAGCTATTTGTGTTTCATCACCGGCTATATTAAAATACAAAATATATAAACACACACACACACACACAACACAACTATAAAACAGATATAATATTGACATTAATAAAACAAAATACTAATTTTTACAATACAATCACCTGTGTTTTTACAAAACTTCACACAAAAACGTTCTCTTATCTGTGACAAACTAATATACACATTAAGCTGATATGAATAAATATAAATGCCACACTGTACATGTTTTAAAAGGTTTAAAAGCTGAATATTGAAGACAATATTTCACATCAAACAATAGCACGTGTCAAACAAGCAGAGAAGATGACAGTTACTCATCAGATCATTAACGCATCAACAGTTATTATACAATAAATGATGTAAAATATTCTCTATATCTCTGAATAATATAACATTTCTTACTTTACATATAACATGACATATTGACCTAAGTAAAGTAATATTTATCATCAACAAAAATCAATAATTGTTTCAATATCACATAAAGTTATACACTAATACATAAACTGATAGTTAATACAATCAGATTTTCATTAATCACACAAACATATTAAATATGCTGAATAATTAAACAACATAAATGATCTGTTTATATACAGTTTTAAGTAAATATCACGTTCAGCTGTATCTGCAGGGCTGTATGTTTGTAGATATATGTGTATTTGTGTCTAACTATGTTTGTATGCATAACATCCAGGGTTTCACATCACCCTTATATTAGGATATTTACAAAATTAAATAATAACAGAGTGAAAACAGATAAAGTAGTTGAAGCTGAGTCACTTTGTGAATCAGTTCATACACTCCATGTGAGATATGATAAAATATTCAGCTAAGAATACTATTTACAAAACCAGAATTGGGGTATGCTAGCTATGTATGTATAGGGATGTATTGTCTCATACAATAACGTGATCTGTATAAAGTCAGTCTATAAAAATACATAGAGTGAAATAATAATTATAATACAATATCTGGACTGTATTATATATGAGATATATCTGTAATAGAGAATCTTTCAAAATTAATGATATTTTATATTGGAGTAAAGCTTCTATATTTAGAGGATTACTGACTGTTGTATTAACAAGATTTAATTTTCAGTCCTATCAATATCATAGTCAGTATTTATCTGACCATTATCTTCATGATCAACATCCTCATGATGCCTCTTTTTGTGCTTCTTTTTCTTCTTCTTGTTTTGATCCTGATCATCTGGAGTGTCTTCTGGATTAACCTTATTTACCGGAGGCAGTGTCAGTGGTGGTAGTTTACGAGGCGAGTCAATGGTCTCATTGGCTACCCTTTTAAAATTAATTGATAATCTAGTTAAAAATGTGAATTAATTTAAATTGGAACAAAGTTATTCAAATAGAATAATCGAAAACAAAAAATATGTTCCTTTTTTAAAAATATTTATATACAAATATAATAAAAATCCAAGAAATACAAATTTATTGATCATAAAATTGATAATGAGTGTTAAAATAACATTTAATATAATAAAAAAGAGGGTACACTCCAAGCCAGGGTATAAACAAAAACAACTAAAGGCTCGAAAAATCATTAATTACTACTCCACCTACCCTGCATTTAGTAAATCAGTAACACCAGAATGAGGTAGTTGTGGATATATTTCTTGTCTAGAGAGAGCTGAGTCTCCTCTGTTAAACAACATATTTGTGTAAATACAAACACCAAATAACATAATGATAACAATAAAGATGTGCAACTAGTCTAGGCTAAATATTAATTAAAGGTGGAAGTCTTGGATAACCTGAAGCATCAACAACACTTATAGCTGTACCAAAGGATTGTTAAACATTTCTAATTATAGACTTCAGCGTGTGTGGAAAACAGCAGCAACAAAAAGACATCTAACACTGACAACAAAGTGCTGTCAGAAACTGGAAACTAACATCAAGTTAATGGAAAATGGTAGAACACTGAAACTTGTTATGTACAACATAAATATAGAGTGGAAATATGTGTAACTATCTACATAAAATATAGTGTATCAAGGAGATCGATTATTTTCAGTTAATAAAAACAAAAACGAGACATCATCCAATCATTTCATGTGAATGATACAAATTATATAAAGCGTGTACACTGAAACTAAACTACTCGTATGTAAAATTAAATTATTCAAAAAGCTTTGTGATATATGATATAAAAAAATGCCGAAAAGATATTTTCATAGTTAGATCACCTTTCGTCCTTAAATGTAACTTCAGAGATGGTAGCTGGTGTGCTGGTTCAATAATTAATTTGGGAAACACAATTACTTGCAGGCGTCAGAAAGATGTTAGCCTTACAGGGAGTATATTCTTATAGATAAATATAAATCCACATATAAACATGAAGAAGCTTAGTTGCCCTTACCTGGGCTCATCTTGATCTTTTTCTGATGATCCTGTTTTCTCCTTTGATGTTTCTTTTGCTGAAACCGGAGATATTTATTGTGCAGTCTATAATTAAGGTATCATGTTATTGTTTTGTTTTGGAGAAAATAAGTTTGTGCGGGTGAATGTTTTTTTTCTTCTTAATTTAAAATGGTCCTTTTGATCAGTAGATAAATTATTAGTCCACGAATCAATAGAAAATGCACATGCCTGATGTATGTGTGTGTGTGTGTGCACGCGTCCAGCACAGCATTTAAAGATCACAAAAAATAGAGTAAAGATACTTAACTTCTGTTAAACATTTTAATAATAGCAAATCAATCAGAAGCCATGACAACTAACCATTGTGTTAACAATACAGTAGCTAAGCTAACATATGTAAAGAGGACATCAGAAAGTATGACATCATTAAAATTACAACACTAAATATCTGTTTTTCACAAGTAATCTATATGTTAAAAATTGACATAAACCCAGAATACATTAAAAATGTATTTTCATTTAAAAGGACGATACCCAATGAAACATATATTTGTTGAAAGATAACAGTTTATCAAAAATTGAGTACAGAAGAGCAATATTGTCAACATACATGTTCTATAATTAAATCATTTTGGAATGCAAGGAAGTATTGAACATAGTCTTTATTGTATAAAATATTCAACACTATTAGAACAAGAATTAGTATCAATATATATATATATATATATATATATATATATATCAGTATATATAGATAGATAGGTAGATAGATAAATATTACTGTAACACATGTGCATGATAATACTACAAGTATTCTTTTAGGTTGTCCTTTTTTTCTAGAAGTCTATACAGTAATATAACATTATATATTATTATATCAACTCTTTAACTAATTATGTAGAAACTATCTTCAGTTGTAGAACACAAAGATAATTTACTGACACAATACAGAAGATATACACATATTATAAGTAAACAGTGTATTTATGCTATGTGAAATGGATATTAGTACAATTCTAACTAACAATCATAGGCAGAGCTAACTAAAAAGATGAATAGTCTAGACTATAGACTGATGTGAAAAACGTGAATAAATGAATATTTGACAAGCAAATATCATTATAAGAGAGCTAGATGTGTTTTGCTTATTTGGCTAAAACGATATCTCAAAACGTATTCACACACACACACACACACACACACAACAACAACAACAACAAATACAATGGATAACAACTCTTAGATTTATGTGTAAATAAACTTTAAAAAGTACTAGCAGTGACACACACACCCACACTCACAAACAAAGAAAGACAAAATAACGGTGCTTCATTCTGAATATAGACTAAAAAGCTTAACAATTGCTGAATTTGTCTTTAAACATGAACTAGTAAAATTTAGTATGAGTATTAAAAGACCTTTGACATATACATTTGTTAAAGGTTGTTACAAACAAACCTTTAACTCAGTGAATGCTATTTGAGTTTAGTTATATATCTGACTTTATTATCGCCAAGTTAATCTTAGGTAACATTAATACTACACTTTTTGTTGTATGTATTGAGATCTATTTTCTATTAAAGTAGAGCTTTTTTATTTACAATTCAGTCTGATTTATAAACATCATAAAACCCGTCATTTTAATTATGCAATATATAAATGACAATTATTCACACTAATTATAAACAATTTATAAAGTTATCTGGGATAAACAAAAACTATGTCGTACTTTTTACCACAGGATAAATTCAACCTAAAATTCCACGTCATCATTATTAATATAATTATTTCATAAATGTATAACAAATCTCTTCACACTGTACTCGAGCTGTAATATCTCTGGGACATTGTTAAGCTGAAACAACATGTACATTTAACATCAGTTTTTCTGATAGTAAGATAAATTTGGTTGTTTGGCTTATATTATGTGAGACGATTGTATACAGCATACTAATATGAGACTAGCCTATTTTAGTTTATATGAAAACATATTTCAATTTTTATTTAATTAGCAAAGCTGCCTATGACGTTTTCTAACAGACCAAATTAATATGGGTCAAAGGTTGCACGCATACCATTATATTTACACAAATGTACGTGATATAATAATACGAAATGAAGACTATCTCTATGTACAGCAAGAATACAAATTGTGAAATAAGGTATCTGAGTTAATACTGAGAAATCTTCAATAAACATTGTTTTAGTAATTCAGAAAACAAAAACAACATAAATTAAATAAGCAATCTGTTAATGAAGGAAAAGAGGTTGTGTCAGATAATTAATGAATTAAGAATTTAAAAAATCATTGGAAAATAGAATAAATGAAAATCAAACCTAAAACTACACTAAAGAAACAGTCCAATAATAATTATGTAGACTTAGTTAATGTGAATACAAGGGAATATCTGACTATATTTGGTATGAGTGTTATTTATTATTTATTATTATTATTATATAGTTTAATGGGAAAATTAAAAATTCAATAAATTTGATACAAAGTTTATGTTGTAAGAATGTGGGGAAAAAATGAATTCAGCTTTTAACAGAATATGATAATAAATTGTGGAAAGAATTACTATTTGAAGAGAAAAAAAACAATGTTACCTTTTTTTGTATTCTTCTGGGCTTCTGTTTTGGTGATATCATTCTCCGCTACATCAATAATGTTACATAATATGTTATTACATCATAGGACAATATATGAAATAATATAATATGTTCTGTGCAATGTTTCTAAGGGCTTTTAGAACTGGTTAAAGAATAATGTACATACTCAACACTTTATTTCTCTGTTGAACACTTGAATATTCATAAATACAGTTAATAGTGAATTATATTATCTCTTCGTATGAGATTACTCAGAGTGCAATGTCATTTAACATTTATATTGTATAATAAATAACATTATAAGAGCCTGTTTCTCTAAATTATCAAGATAATTAAAACTGCTTACCATTGTGTCCATCATTGCTAATAGGGTTGCATACTAAAAGAAAAAATATAAATATTACAAACAAAGAAATTGTTGCATATTTCTAACACATTAACACCTACCAGTACCATTATTATAAAAACAGTCTTTTAATGAAAAAGGAATTGATAGGTTAACTGATAGGGAAACATTACACAAACATAAGCACAAGTTGGATTCACACCCATAATAATAGATTTGAAGCTCAATCCTCCAAACCACTGTATAATAAAGGGTTTGAGGTTTAGCATGAGATACCTATAGAAGCTAAAAGTAAAATCTGGCCCTTTTTATGAGATGGTTGTCTAACATTTTGGTTTGGTTGGTGCATTATTAAATTTTAAGATGTACTAAAAGGTTTAGTTTTTTTTTTTATAATGGACAAAGCCTTTCCAAATTGGTGAATGATTGTTATTCACTTTTAGAAGAATTTTTTTTATCTCCTGTCATCTCGGTTTATCATGTTGATACGAAAAGGAGAACAAATTTATCGCAGAGTGACAATAGGAAACTTCCAATTAAGCAGCATAGCATAATTACACATTTAGAATAATACTTTCACAGTCATTGACAAAAATAGGAGCATTTCAAATTAGAAACCAAATGTGTTTTTTTTTTTGTAGTAATACCATTTATCGTATAACATCACAGGTACACCCAATTAAATATTCTGCTGCTAGTTCAATTTATGATTCCTATAAAATACATGTTTGAGGAGTCCAATACAAATACCCTCAATAACAAGTAGAAAGTTAGAAGTTGTTGATAAGGACATGTCATTATATATCTACAGACAAAACAACAATTAAATCAAGGTATTATTTTATTAGTGTTTCATTAAACCAACAAACAATACTTCATTAACAATTATTTTTAATGTTATCATAAAATATATAATGTCAGGTAAAATGACTCAAAACTTAAATTATTTATCTCAAAATAAAAACTATTAAGTCTTCAAACAATGTCTCGTTTCTTTCCAAAAAGTGAAAGTTTTATTGTCTCTTAACCATCCTGGATATCACGGGTATTATTCTCATTATCACAGAAACAAATTCTAACTTTATAAATAAACTGATTCTAACGGTAATTTAAAAAAAAACTAGCACTTACAAATACCAAAATATGGTATCATATTAATTACAATAATTATTTCCAAAATACATCACTTCAATCTAGCTGATATGTCATGACTGCAACCAAAAAAAAACATTTAAAAAGTACCATCAAAGTTATTATTTTGATTGAACATAATAATATAATAATATTGTTATGTCTCAATAGAAACTTACTCATTAATATCTCTGTTATCTCTATAAGGACATCATATTTTACGTTAAACTCATTACTAAAACAATGTAATGTTTACGTGATGTAACTATATGAAATAGTTCCATATTATATAAACAATAACTAAATATAACCACTGGTAAACACAGTAAAGAGAAAATGGTGTTTTTAAATCAAGATTATTTTATCAAACATATATGATCCATGCTACGAATAAACACTTCAGGGTATTTCTTCTGTTTGAGATTAATACAAGATATCTCCTTAATTCTTCATGTAGTTTATAGAACGACTAGCTTAATGAGCTTTGATTAATTAAACATTTTAACAGTTATAGTAACTTTATTTTATTTTAATGTATCAGTATAGCTAGTTACAGGAACACTACTTCTTATATGACAACCTACTATAATGGCTAAGCTGCTAACGATAAATGGGTCATTAATAATACCACATTACCCTATTAAACGTGTTAATAATTATCACTGTAGTCTAACTGACAAATAGATTACTTCTATTTCCTAGTAACTGTATCTAATGTAAACTGTCAGCAGTATTTTAAATAATTATTAAGTAATAGATATTAAAATTAACTGACATTCCAAGTGATACTTTACCATTAACAGATTTCACAGAAAATAAACAGCACAAAACAGTTATATAGATAATAAATATAGTTTCCTCAAATATCAAAGTTATTGTAAGAAATATTCCACTGAAATGTGAACTACAATCTGTATAGTTGTCCAACATAGATCTAAGGTTGTTGAATAGCACATTGTTTGATAATATATATAAAATGTATACAGAACATTAACATTAATAAACAGATCACTGGATTCACGAAGAAAACATATTATAAAACTAGTTATTATTTCCCTGACTATTCGATTAACATTACAAAACCCACAAATAACAAAATATATCTACAAGGTCTTGCCACCATCTCTATAAGCTGATATTACTTGTAACAAAAAATAATTACACCAATGTACATTAATATTTTCGGCCATTTATATACACTTGCTAATATATGAACAACAGTAATTAACAATGTTATTAAAGAGAGAGAAAAAACATTGGTATATTTACTAAATATTCTCCTGACAAATTCAATAAAACATAGAAATAATTAACACATTTTGACTTTTGATTATATTAGAAAGTTGTTAATAAATAGCTAAGACAAAAACAATAATAACAAAATAAAAAATACCAAGTTCAATGACATTTAAAGCTAATGACAATATATTTTCTATACGCAAACCTATTATACTTAAAACCAAAAATTAGAATTCGGTTATAATGAAAATCTAATATCTAGGGTACTGACGCATGTTTCTTGAACCTGTCCGATTATCCTTTTCTGAAAATAAAGTAATATTCATTTATAAGTATGTAGTAACTAAAGTATACTTTCTCGTATCAGTCAGTATAAGTACTTGAATCATCTACTTAAAGGAGATGTTCAATAAATTCTAATTCCATCCAACTTATTTTGATCAAATCCAAGTCAGGTGCTTCCAATTGTTATTATTCCAATTAAATAGACACATTGATCTAAATGTTCTAAAATGTTGTTCCTTAACTAATAATCAGCCATTGAATGAATAGAAAAACTTTTAATAAATAATTTCTGATCAATTCTAAATTTAATAATTATAATTAAATTTGATATAAAACTCAATTAAAGAACTGAAATTTGTTGTGCTTCTAGAATGAAATGAACTCATGTCTCCTTCAATGATGTTAAATGGTAGCCATATATAATTCTACAATCAACATAAAATAAGAACTTAACAGAACAAGATATATGTAGCTTGTTTTGGTTTTGATTGAACTTACCTGTACAGAAATAATGCTCAAAATTGATGACAGAAAAAACAAAATGTCGGGAACAAATGCGGAGTTAGGAAAAGAACCACCACCGGTCATCATCACAAATAGAAGTAATAATAATGTAGAACATGTTATATGATAATTATGTGATAATTACTATGTTAAATTATTTGATTAAGATACATTTTCTTATATCATACCATATATGGATATATATATAAATATATATATATATATATAGATATATATAAATATATATATGAATATATATATATATTAGTAAACCAAAGCCATTTTGTTCATAACATTATTGATGACTGATCAACTTACTTATATTTTTCTTTTTCAAGACAATTACAATAACAACAATTATAATGCCACAGCAGATCACCACTCCAAAAAAAATACCAGCTATTTGTGGATCAGTCAGTCCTGGCTTTGTCCCTGAAAAGTCAAAATATAATTATTGAATAAATTTAGTATTCAATCATGACAAAATCCATTCACCAGAGAAAAAAGGAATATAAATATGAAACGTGGATAGTTTGAATTTTATGAGGATTAATTTAAGTATTATCAGTGAAATCAAAAAGAAAATAATTTACAATATATATACATATTTATATGCCACTGAGTTCAATTCTTTTGAAGGATATTGTCCATATAGAAGTTATTTATATTATATGTGTTATATATATATATATATATATATATATATATATATATATATATAACAAAATATTTCCCCCCAGAAATATATAGAACATATTGCTTCCTTCATACAAATAAAACAAGTTGATGGGAATATATACAGGGAACTCCATCTAATTATAACCCAGTGCAGTCTCTATATATTGCTGCTTTCCTAATACAGACATAATGACTGTCTCCAAGCTGATAGGAGAAACTTCACATGACATAATATTTATGTTTTTAAACTAAGTTATAGTTCGAATTACCCACCATATTAATTTATTATACAAGAGCATGAAATGCACTGTTATGGCAGATAAGATCATAAAAATAAAATGGTTAATACTTTAATTAGGCAGATGCTTACATTTTCAACTAGATCCTGCACTACATCTAAATAATCATATAATATATACCATATAACTATATTTGTGACCCCATTTCAAGGCTAACTAATTTATTCCTTGCATATAATAATAATAAATGTAATATACAAAATTTGTATTGCACCCTATATAATCTGTAAACATATTACTTTTAGACACCCAAATCATTCACATTTACTTGTTATTGAATCCAACCCATCCTATACCGACAATACAATTCATATTGACTAGTCCATATGATATTCAATCATACAAAACATTAAATTCTAACATCCAAATAAGTTCAGATTTTGGATAATCACTTAATTTAATATTAAATAAACTTTAATTTCATGCATAAACCATACTACGACATTCTTTATTAAAACAGTCGCTAAATTGTTCACTAGTGCTACTATATGCAACTTATTTTATCATTCACTTATAGTGCTGGTGTCAATGAAATGATTAACATTATATTACTGTAGAACAATCACGCACGCACACGCACACACATTATTCATAGGCAACAAGTTATATAGAATTTAAAATGTAATGTTCATTTTAAATTTACTTCATATCCAGTGGAACATATTACCAGTATAAATCATATATATGATTGTAATGTACTTTTGCAAATGCTACCAGTTTTGGACTTTTAAGAGAATAGGGTTTATATTTTCAGACTTGAGCATATTTGCATGTATGCACAGCTGCACACACATTATAAGGAAAACATATGTAAGTGCACATATAATACAGTTCATTGTTAGTATAGAAGCGATGTATTTGCAGAATGAATTCAAAATAGCTACTTACTAAAGTGTTACATATCTTATGTAAGTCAGATAAAGCCACCAGAAACATGAGAAAATAGATCATTATGCCATAATGTTCTACAAAATAGGATGGTGTGAAGATAGTATAAAAGTGAAACTCGGGCTCTCATCTACTGATGCTGCTCTCCAGATTAAGATACACAACATCAAAATACACACACTGTGATAATGTGACAGCTTACCAAGAACTAATGTAACGAATCGGTCATGAGAGATATCCAAAAATGATGCTTTGCAGTAGTAAGTTGTGATGTCTTCTTGGGAGATGCTATCAATAACCAAGGAAGTTGTTCCTATGCTAGCATTGTTAATAAACTGCTGCACAGTTTTACTGCTGTCATTAACAGAAGATACATTATACCACCATTGAACGTAAGGTAGAGGTTTTCCTGTAACTGTACAGTTTATGGCAAAATATTGGCCAATCTTCACTGTCTTGCTGACTGTACTAGTGTTCATATCTGCTTCAGGTTCTTGAAGTTTTCAAATTAAATGCAAATTAATTACTACATCAGCCTTCATCTAGTTTCTTTGATAAAATAATTATAAAAATGATTAATATAAATAGCTTTTCTCTGTTTATAATAAAATATTCTTTAGGCGAATATATTATGATGGCATAAACTAATTTTACTCCTTATTCTAGATGCTGATTAAAGTTTAAATTTAAATTGCAAACAATAAAATACAAATAATGAGGAAAATGCTAAATAATTCTACAATAAATTAATATTTACTAGACATATAAAATATTACAACATCAAATATTAACATGGAATTAGTTAAAAAACTGAAATTATTACAAACTTTATAATAACAACAAGCAGTAATTATCTAGCAAGTAAATTAATCAAAAACTAAATCAAATCTATCAATTTTAAATATTAGTGGCCTTAATAAATGTGTTAATTAAATATATATGCCATTTTCCGTTCAGTGTCCAAAAATAATGTTGCCAATGAAAGATTTGCATACCGGAAGCATACTGACAACATGTCTAAACATTAAACAACCAGAGAACGAAATTTGCAAATAAACTTAATGAAAACTGAATAGAATGAGCCATGTAATAATAACAATAAATTCTTTAGTTTTGCTATTCTAGTATAATAACAAACAGTGATATAACATATGGTATCACACCTATACAAATTTATAAAAAAAAAATAAATTATGAGTTTGACTTTATTTAACAGTGTTTATGGTGATTAGACATCATATAACGTCAGCAATGTCAGCTTTAGATTGTGTATGTGTATTATAAATTATTTACAGTGAATCGGTGATGATAATACAACAATAAATCATAATATTAACGGCAAAAACAACTCTAACAATCAATATACTAAACTCAGGTGCTGAAGCCAAAACTACTCAGATTCAACATTGACAGTGTATAGAAACTAATATTTGTAATTCTATAAAGCAATTAGAAATGTGTTTGTTCTGATATCTGTCAGTGACAATAACACATACTTTTACAACATGATATAGACATATGACAACAGAAAAAGCTTGTATAGTGTCCAGTGAAAGCCAAACATATGAACTTACCCCACTCATAGATAACATGGAGACTGTAGCGTTTACATTCTACATAAGGATCAATTTTTGCGCAACCAAAATAATATTTGGTAGCATTTGCCATATAAACTGTATTAAATTCAAGAACTAAGGAAGTGGCTTGATTTTGTTTCACAATATATGGACCGTTTTGTTCATATGACCACCAAAGATCTGCTATTCTGTTGGTGGTCAAGTTAAGTGTAATATTTGTCCCAAGTGAAACATCCAAGGGAGCCACTTGGTTTGGTGTTGTGATTATTGCAAATCCTGTCCAAATAAAATCACAACAATATTATCAGTATTTACCATCCCAGAAGTGTATTTAACATCAAAATTGATTTAGATGAAGTAATGCACAGCCAGTTTAAAACTATGATATGCTTCTCAGAATGCTGGTATTCTGTTTAAAAACATTTTCTACACTAAAATACAAAATAAGCATTATAATTATATATTCACTTCATTAATACTGTCTAAGTATCAACTTACTGGCAGAGCAATTACGTCCTTGGTAATTAACAAAACATTTGCACAAGTAGGTACTAGCACAGTCAATGGAACATGTTCCAAACACACAAGGTGACGGCTGACATGGATTACTGGATTCTTGGTCTTGAGCCACAATCATGTACATAAATTGTTGTACATTAATATCAAATACAAGATATATGATATAATTATATTATTTTAATTTGAATGATTATTACTGAAATGACAATTTCTAAATATCTGTATAGTACATGTTTATGTTTTATTCAAGATATTCAATAATGATTAATTATGTGACAAGAGTTAGTGTTACATTAACTCACACTCTGTACATTCCTCCCCACCCCAACATGACAGACATGAACAATGTGCATCATTTTGAGTATCAACACAGGTTCCACCATTCTGACAAACAAGAACCTGTCTTTGACAGCCACCTGGTATATACAATTAAATATAATGATGTTAGTGCATGCATATTACCTTTAAACACATGTGCAGATAAAAGACTCAGACTTGGAATATGTGGAGTACAGGTTAATTTAATTATAAAATCATGATCTATGTACACTAAGTATATATATTTATATTTTTAAATGAACACTCAGTTAGTTTTCCAAGTCTTGAGATATAACAGTCAAACGTTGTATAACAAAGCAGCAAGAACAAAGAGATTAAGACAACATGCACAACAAAACCAATCAGAAATTAACTTTTTGTAATATTCATAACTACATCAACATAATATTTCCAAATAATGAAATATGTTACAATATCAATATTTTAACATAAACAACATCAACAACTAAAAATTCAGGTAACAGCAAAAATAAATCTGTATTAAATATCTGTTTTAGTTTGATTCATGAAGTTAATTATTAAGATACATTTTCATATCTTTTAATTATGTTTTAGTTCAAACTACCGGTAAGTAAATCATTGTCTAAAGAATTTACACTTCAAAAAGGGCTGAATACTTGTAATTTTACACTCTTTCAACTGTCTATCTTACGGACCTGATAAACAGATCGCCTGTATATCCTCCTTTGACAACTGATAATATTTATGATTGACGATATATAAAGTATCAGTAAGAGGTATCAGTTTGAGGATTCTCACAAAGATTCACCCACAGTCTAGTCTATCACTCTAATACTCAGTCTTCACGTCCCATATAATATGTACACTAGCTGTTATATCACACTGTGATTAGAACATTAACATTAGTAATTTTATGTCTCAAACACAACAATAAATTATGCGGTTCCAGGTAAAAAAGTCACAGCAATAAAAGTCACAGGGAAAAGGCTGACTGTTTCCTGTAACTTTATTATCGGACAACAATTATACAACAAATCCTTTGTATACAGCCTGGAAAGTGCTGTTTGTTTAGTTACCTGTCATCTGACAGGAAGCAAAAACACTACATCAAGTTCAGTGGCTTAGCACATATTAGCAAACAATAAATAAATGTGCATACCTTATATTTAGACAGGTCACAGGTGATGTAAAATAAAACCATTTAAGAGAAAGTAAATAATAACAATATTAAAAAGCTAAAATTATAATAATAAAAGATGATAATTAAACAATATATATCTAAGTATCTGAATAAGTACCACTTATTTATTTACACTCCATTTAGCAAATAATTTTCTCTCTCTCTCAATATATATATGTGTGTGTGTGTGTGTATGTGTGTATATATATATATATATGTGTGTGTGTGTGTGTGTGTGTGTGTGTGTGTGTGATATAACAAAAACCTGTTATAACAGGTGGAAAAGTAATGCATTATTCACTTTAAGACCAAAACAAATTTTACACTTCATTAAGGTAATCATGTGCATTAATTACTATGAGACACCTGTAATATAAAAACTATATAATTATTTTATTGGTATTACCATCCCACTCTGATCTCTGTAGTAATAATCTAACTATCAGTAATAATAAAAACATTATTGTCTTAGTCGAGTAGAAAACAGAAATACTTTACAAATATCTTATGTCAGCAGACGACCTAAAAGTATACAATTCACTGCTATAACTGATTAATGGTCTAATGACACAAATTGGTTACACATAATGTACACATATTAATTTATTATGTAAGACTTATTTAGGGATACTTAACATTTTATGATATGCATAAAAATTAGATTATTGGAGATTACACATCAATAACTTGATGATAATAACTATACAACTTATTTGGTGTGGCAACTGTATTATTTCATTAAAACGTAATGTATATAGGTAGATAGCCTGTAAATTTGAAGTTTTGTATTCATTTGGGGAGAAGTATAGTCAATATATTAATTTGTATCTGTTAATATTGTAATTTAACTGATAATTCAATGTTTTAATTGTATGGAGGGAAAGGGAGAGAGGCATAAATCTAAATTATATACCAGTAGTATCAATATTGGTGATCCAGTAGTAAACAAAATATTAAAGAACTTTAATGTAGTATTTAAAATATCTTGACCCCTTTAATTCTAAATAAGACAAATGAAAAACCAAAAACGTAAGAGTATTTCTTTTTGGAATAATACTTTCTGTCTCAAGCAGTAATTTAATTACTAATACATATAAAAATACAAATTTGGTTGTTGATATTAACCAATAATATAAGACAACTTAACAACATAGATGATGTACAATCTGTTTTGCAATAACCATTAATTTAAAATTAACATATAGGAATATTTTCTATCTTATTGTAGAAATATAAAATTCTGTTCTCAATTTAGCTTATTTTTGTTTCTGGCATTTTTATAAGGTAAGTGCCAACAGGTAAATTGTTTAAGATGGTAAATCGTGACATGATAAAGTATGAATTAATGCAACATCAATGCTACTTTAAGTACAATATTAATGAAGAACTTTGTTAGAAAATAAAAGAATCTAATTAATTCTATAGAAATTCAAGAATTAATATTTTTGTATTTGTATAGAATTATTTAGATTTGTATACCGATAAAGGGAACTTGAGTAACAAAGAGCATATACTATTTCAATTAGAATACTGATTTATGTCTGTAGCAGTAATTCAGTTACTAATACTAATCTTAACCAATAGTTTTTTTAAAATATATTTAACCCTAAAAGTATAATTCTCAGTGGTTAATATATATGGTTAGATCAGTGTTTTGAATACACTACAAATCTTAATGCATATCATGAAGCAAACATTTACTAAACCTTAATAAAATAAGTCAACATCAAAATAAATGTGTTATTACAGACAATAATACAATTTTTTATATATTCTAACCTCATGTTAAGTGACAAGAACAACTATTATGTTAGCTTTATGGTTACATTAGTTTAATTTCTTCTTTAAACCCATAGCTATTAACTTGTTGAAGACGTTAATTTTAAATTAATTATGACATATATTTTGTTAATGAAGCAATAGATAATGTGTGACACATAAACAATTAGAAATGGTTATCTGATATCAATATAAAATTGATATATAAAGTTATACTTTTTGAGGCTCTACCGCTATATTGATATATGAATCTTGGAGGCATCTTGCTAAAAGATTACACCATTAGTTCTCACAAGGATATCCACTCTATTAATGTTCTTTTTATTATAAACTTGATAACATAGTAGACTCAAATATTGCTTTAAAATGGTAATTTAATTATATATCATGTGGCAAAAAGATTCACATAACATTAAATTCTTGCCCTTTAGACAATTTTCTGGTTTTACATTTTTATTAATTACAAATTTTACTTTAAATAATTATATGTAATCCAATTCAAAATTACACCTAATAAGTTGCTACATAATCTATTTTAGCAACTACAGTACATATAATGAGTGATATAAAATGTTAAAAGCCCAAAAGACTTCCCAAGTTTTGTGAATTTCCTGCGGATTATGAGGCACTAAGCTGTAACTTGTTTAGCTAAAGCTAAAATTCTGCACTTACTGACACCAATTAGATAGGCTTAATGAAGGCAATAAGTATAATTTAAGTTGTAATAATTGTCATTTGTGTGTGTGTGTGTGTGTGTGTGTGTGTGTGTGTGTGTGTGTGAATAGGTGAGCAAATGATTTGAAGTGAGTATCACCGGGTGAGTGATTGGACTATTAACAGCTCTAATATACCAAGAAACTTAGAACAAAAGTCAAACCTTTTGGTAGTAGTGATGTTGGTGTTGATGATCCTAAAGATTTAATTAACAAGAAGATATGACGGGAAAATTTAAAAAAAATTTGTCCTAGTTCTCTATGTTAATTACTGATATAAGAAACCTGAACAACATAGATCATACACAACTTCTGATGTAATAACTGTGTTTATCTATAGTAGTAATTCAAGAACAAATATTGACCATGGGATATGTTATGTAGGAATGTTTTGTATTTTATGGTAAAGATATAAAGATTCTTTATCAGCTTAGCTTAAGTTGTTTTTGTCAGTTGGAAAGCAATATTTGGTGTTAGTATAACATTAATATGGTAAAAGTGACCAGGTAAAATATCTATGGAAACACAGTGTGATTGTAATAATTAATATGATAAGATTAATTTGTGTAGCATCTGATGTGTCAAGCAAAACAATGGCTGATAAAAGAAATGCTAAAGGCAATAAGACGCAGCACAAAATCAAATACAATATTAATGAAGAACTTTGTTAGAAAATAAAAAAAATTTTAATTTATAGAAATACAAGAATTAATATTTTTTATTTGTATAGAATTATTTAGATTTGTATACCATAAAGGGAACTTAGTAACAAAGAGCATATACTATTTCAATTAGAATACTGATTTATGTCTGTAGCAGTAATTCAGTTACTAATACTAATCTTAACCAATATATTTTTTAAATATATTTAACCCTAAAAGTATAATTCTCAGTGGTTAATATATATGGTTAGATCAGTGTTTTGAATACACTACAAATCTAATGCATATCATGAAGCAAACATTTACTAAACCTTAATAAAATAAGTCAACATCAAAATAAATGTGTTATTACAGACAATAATACAATTTTTTATATATTCTAACCTCATGTTAAGTGACAACAACAACTATTATGTTAGCTTCATGGTTACATTAGTTTAATTTCTTCTTTAAACCCATAGCTATTAATTTTTTGAAGACGTTAATTTAAAATTAATTATGACATATATTTTGTTAATGAAGCAATAGATAATGTGTGACACAAAAACAGTTAGAAATGGTTATCTGATATCAATATAAAATTGATATAAAATGTTAAAAGCCAAAAAGACTTCCCAAGTTTTGTGAATTTCCTGCGGATTATGAGGCACTAAGCTGTAACTTGTTTAGCTAAAGCTAAAATTCTGCACTTATGACACCAATTTGATAGGCTTAATGAGGGCAATAAGTATAATTTAAGTTGTAATAATTGTCATGTGTGTGTGTGTGTGTGTGTGTGTGTGTGTGTGTGTGTGTGTGTGAATAGGTGAGCAAATGATTTGAAGTGAGTATCACCGGGTGAGTGATTGGACTATTAACAGCTCTAATATACCAAGAAACTTAGAACAAAAGTCAAACCTTTTGGTAGTAGTGATGTTGGTGTTGATGATCCTAAAGATTTAATTAACAAGAAGATATGACGGAAATTAAAATAAATTTGTCCTAGTTCTCTATGTTAATTACTGATATAAGAAACCTGAACAACATAGATCATACACAACTTCTGATGTAATAACTGTGTTTATCTATAGTAGTAATTCAAGAACAAATATTGACCATGGGATATGTTATGTAGGAATGTTTTGTATTTTATGGTAAAGATATAAAGATTCTTTATCAGCTTAGCTTAAGTTGTTTTTGTCAGTTGGAAAGTCAATATTTGGTGTTAGTATAACATTAATATGGTAAAAGTGACCAGGTAAAATATCTATGGAAACACAGTGTGATTGTAATAATTAATATGATAAGATTAATTTGTGTAGCATCTGATGTGTCAAGCAAAACAATGGCTGATAAAAGAAATGCTAAAGGCAATAAGACGCAGCACAAAATCAGAATACAATATTAATGAAGAACTTTGTTAGAAAATAAAAAAATATAATTAATTCTATAGAAATACAAGAATTAATATTTTTGTATTTGTATAGAATTATTTAGATTTGTATACCGATAAAGGGAACTTGAGTAACAAAGAGCATATACTATTTCAATTAGAATACTGATTTATGTCTGTAGCAGTAATTCAGTTACTAATACTAATCTTAACCAATATATTTTTTAAATATATTTAACCCTAAAAGTATAATTCTCAGTGGTTAATATATATGGTTAGATCAGTGTTTTGAATACACTACAAATCTGAATGCATATCATGAAGCAAACATTTACTAAACCTTAATAAAATAAGTCAACATCAAAATAAATGTGTTATTACAGACAATAATACAATTTTTTATATATTCTAACCTCATGTTAAGTGACAACAACAACTATTATGTTAGCTTCATGGTTACATTAGTTTAATTTCTTCTTTAAACCCATAGCTATTAATTTTTTGAAGACGTTAATTTAAAATTAATTATGACATATATTTTGTTAATGAAGCAATAGATAATGTGTGACACAAAAACAGTTAGAAATGGTTATCTGATATCAATATAAAATTGATATAAAATGTTAAAAGCCAAAAAGACTTCCCAAGTTTTGTGAATTTCCTGCGGATTATGAGGCACTAAGCTGTAACTTGTTTAGCTAAAGCTAAAATTCTGCACTTCATGACACCAATTAGATAGGCTTAATGAAGGCAATAAGTATAATTTAAGTTGTAATAATTGTCATGTGTGTGTGTGTGTGTGTGTGTGTGTGTGTGTGTGTGTGTGTGTGTGTGTGTGTGTGTGTGTGAATAGGTGAGCAAATGATTTGAAGTGAGTATCACCGGGTGAGTGATTGGACTATTAACAGCTCTAATATACCAAGAAACTTAGAACAAAAGTCAAACCTTTTGGTAGTAGTGATGTTGGTGTTGATGATCCTAAAGATTTAATTAACAAGAAGATATGACGGAAATTAAAATAAATTTGTCCTAGTTCTCTATGTTAATTACTGATATAAGAAACCTGAACAACATAGATCATACACAACTTCTGATGTAATAACTGTGTTTATCTATAGTAGTAATTCAAGAACAAATATTGACCATGGGATATGTTATGTAGGAATGTTTTGTATTTTATGGTAAAGATATAAAGATTCTTTATCAGCTTAGCTTAAGTTGTTTTTGTCAGTTGGAAAGTCAATATTTGGTGTTAGTATAACATTAATATGGTAAAAGTGACCAGGTAAAATATCTATGGAAACACAGTGTGATTGTAATAATTAATATGATAAGATTAATTTGTGTAGCATCTGATGTGTCAAGCAAAACAATGGCTGATAAAAGAAATGCTAAAGGCAATAAGACGCAGCACAAAATCATAATACAATATTAATGAAGAACTTTGTTAGAAAATAAAAAAATTTAATTAATTCTATAGAAATACAAGAATTAATATTTTTGTATTTGTATAGAATTATTTAGATTTGTATACCGATAAAGGGAACTTGAGTAACAAAGAGCATATACTATTTCAATTAGAATACTGATTTATGTCTGTAGCAGTAATTCAGTTACTAATACTAATCTTAACCAATATATTTTTTAAATATATTTAACCCTAAAAGTATAATTCTCAGTGGTTAATATATATGGTTAGATCAGTGTTTTGAATACACTACAAATCTGAATGCATATCATGAAGCAAACATTTACTAAACCTTAATAAAATAAGTCAACATCAAAATAAATGTGTTATTACAGACAATAATACAATTTTTTATATATTCTAACCTCATGTTAAGTGACAACAACAACTATTATGTTAGCTTCATGGTTACATTAGTTTAATTTCTTCTTTAAACCCATAGCTATTAACTTGTTGAAGACGTTAATTTAAAATTAATTATGACATATATTTTGTTAATGAAGCAATAGATAATGTGTGACACAAAAACAGTTAGAAATGGTTATCTGATATCAATATAAAATTGATATAAAATGTTAAAAGCCAAAAAGACTTCCCAAGTTTTGTGAATTTCCTGCGGATTATGAGGCACTAAGCTGTAACTTGTTTAGCTAAAGCTAAAATTCTGCACTTCATGACACCAATTAGATAGGCTTAATGAAGGCAATAAGTATAATTTAAGTTGTAATAATTGTCATGTGTGTGTGTGTGTGTGTGTGTGTGTGTGTGTGTGTGAATAGGTGAGCAAATGATTTGAAGTGAGTATCACTGGGTGAGTGATTGGACTATTAACAGCTCTAATATACCAAGAAACTTAGAACAAAAGTCAAACCTTTTGGTAGTAGTGATGTTGGTGTTGATGATCCTAAAGATTTAATTAACAAGAAGATATGACGGAAATTAAAATAAATTTGTCCTAGTTCTCTATGTTAATTACTGATATAAGAAACCTGAACAACATAGATCATACACAACTTCTGATGTAATAACTGTGTTTATCTATAGTAGTAATTCAAGAACAAATATTGACCATGGGATATGTTATGTAGGAATGTTTTGTATTTTATGGTAAAGATATAAAGATTCTTTATCAGCTTAGCTTAAGTTGTTTTTGTCAGTTGGAAAGTCAATATTTGGTGTTAGTATAACATTAATATGGTAAAAGTGACCAGGTAAAATATCTATGGAAACACAGTGTGATTGTAATAATTGATATGATAAGATTAATTTGTGTAGCATCTGATGTGTCAAGCAAAACAATGGCTGATAAAAGAAATGCTAAAGGCAATAAGACGCAGCACAAAACATCATAATCAAACAATCACTTCAAACTAAATCATCACGAAGAGTACAAGTCTACAAATATAAATGTCATCATTCAATAATTTCCTAATAAAAAGAAACTAATTTGACCTGAAAATAATAAAAAATAAATAATTAATGCTACAAGAAGAAAGTCTGAGGCGAGAAACTGACAGATCCTGGTAGATGACAACAATACTTGATCTTACTGTATTGACAGTGTCCACCATCATTATAATTATTTGTACAGTTACAGATTGGTGTATACCCATCTATACTCCAACAGCTACCTCCATTATAACAATCATATGTCATACATGGATCAACTGTAGTAGTAGTAGTAGTAGTAGTAGTGGTGGTCGTTGTTGTAGTCGTAGTGGTGGTAGTAGGATCTGTTTTTAAAAATTGAATATAAACCTAATGGTATTAAAACGTGGTTTAAAAAGGTATATTCATTACAAAATCCTGCTCATCCATTCAAACGCAAAGATATAACAGATAACACTCAGGAACAACTAAACACACAAAGTGATAACCATATCAATCGTGTGTTCACAATTATGGCTAATTACAACAACAGTTGTGTTTAAACCAAAAAATAGTACTGTATAACACACAACACACACATCGTTTCATATATATATATATATATATATATATATATATATATATTTTGAGGTGCACGTGTTAAAATAATAAAAAAAAGTATATATATATATATATATATATATATATATATATATGAGGTGCAATAATATCATTATTTACTGTTAGTCTTCTTTATTATTGTACGTTGTATCTTTTTTAGGTTTATTCTTCAAAATAATAGATATATTTGTAGGCTATCAATGAAGGACTTAGGGTTTGGAAGTCGAAACTTTTCTAGAGATTAATTTTTCGGCTCACAACGTCGTTGGTGGCTGACCACGTTAAATGTCGCTGCCATCTCCATTGAAATATTAAAAGCAAAGGTGGACGTTAAAGACTCCCTGCGGACGTAAAACACTCTGGCACCGACCACCCTCCGGGTATTTCAGGTAGAGGCTGTGCTGAATAAGCGACAGTTTGGGGATTCGCCCCCAGAAACAAAGCAAGCAAGCAATCTTAGAGTCTGTAGCCTAGCTGAGTAACTCTGGTCAGGTATAGTTGGAAGCACATCGTTGGAAGCACATTCTTCAATGGTCATATACAGGGCTGAGTTAGCAGGAATGTATATTTCAAGAGCTATTTGTCGGGAATGTAGAATGAAGTGAAGAAATTCCTTGGATAATAATTCTTACATAACAAAAACCGAGCCATGTTCTGCAAGCCGCTGAGCCAACTCATCCTTGAACTTCAAATAGACCTTTTCAGGAAGTGTAGGCTGTCTATTGGCTCTTGGCAATTACTAAGCAATATACATATTGTACTTGCCGGTTTTCATAGATATTGCTGGCTTGTATTTCGGGGAGTATCCATAGACTGTCGCTTGAACAGTGATTGTAGTGTTTGAGAAAATCCCTCCCCACCACTCACCGGGTAGCAGTACGGAAAGATGGAGCCAAAATACTCTGAGGGTTGTCACTGCCAAAGTGTTTTACGTCCTCAGAGGGTCTTTAACGACTCCCTTTATTTTAATCAATTCAGTGGAGACGGCAGCGCCATTTAACATGGCCATCCACCCACGATGTTGTTAGTAGGAAATTAATCCATGGAAAAGTTTCGACTTACAGATACTGGGTTAATTATTAACATATAGATCTATATAGGTGCCTGTAATCATCTTCGCCTGTAATCATCTTAATAGCGGATGTGCTGACAATTCGTTTGTCTCAGCCACAGCTCTGTCAGACTATATTATATCTCCCAACATGTGAGATTGACAAGTCTCTGAGTTAGCTTTTCGTCTCCATGCCCTGCTGAACTACCCACACTCCAAATATAGTTATCTAGAACATTTTATGATTAGGGGATTTCCCACCGATGTGGTCCTGTAATGTGATTGGCTAACAACATCTGTGGCCGCAATCAACATGTCTCTCAAAAGAAACTAAAATATTCAGGTAAAAATAGAACATCGATCGTCGTCCTTAGTACCAAGCTCTACCTGAGTGGTAACAACATTAACCCTTTAACCACGTTTATTTCAAACAAACATCACAACTCTGAGTTGATATTCTTTCAATAATTATTTTATATAAGATAAACAAGGCATTTCCTCATCATTTCCTATTCTATATTGCATTATTATTGTATCACAAGTCTAGTTTTCAGCAGATGGCTTTTATGAGACTGACTGAAGCTTATGTGTTTATAGTATGTGTTGTATAGTATGTGTTGTATAGTATGTGTTGTATAGTATGTGTTGTATAGTATGTGTTGTATAGTATGTGTTGTATAGTATGTGTTGTATAGTATGTGTTGTATAGTATGTGTTGTATAGTATGTGTTGTATAGTATGTGTTGTATAGTATGTGTTGTATAGTATGTGTTGTATAGTATGTGTTGTATAGTATGTGTTGTATAGTATGTGTTGTATAGTATGTGTTGTATAGTATGTGTTGTATAGTATGTGTTGTATAGTATGTGTTGTATAGTATGTGTTGTATAGTATGTGTTGTATAGTATGTGTTGTATAGTATGTGTTGTATAGTATGTGTTGTATAGTATGTGTTGTATAGTATGTGTTGTATAGTATGTGTTGTATAGTATGTGTTGTATAGTATGTGTTGTATAGTATGTGTTTTAACAAATCGATGTAGCGTGATTTAAGTGCAAACTGGGGTTCAACAAAGCCAATGTAAGAGCCTCCATCTAGGTAGCTCAAACCAGAGACTAACATACCAGATGAACTCACAGTTATTAGAAGAGACCAGAAATGAGAGGGACTTGGATATATATATATATATATATATATATATATATATATTGATGAGGAACTACAATTCCATGACAATGTCTCTAAGGCAGTAACAAAAGTGTCACGTCTGTTATGACTAATAAGAACCACTTTACGTGCCTGAATAATGTCACCATACCAAGACTCTTCACAACTATGGTCCGACCATATTTAGAATATGGGAACCCAATCTGGCATCCAAAGTTTAGACGGGACAGTGTTGATATAGAAAAAGTTCATAGATGGGCCACCAAACTCATTCTAGAGATATGCCATCTATCTACCATATGATAAGCGACTAAAAGCCCTAACACTGCCATCATTACAACACCATAGGAGAAGAGGGGACATGATTCAAACTTACACAATATTAAATATAATCGATAGAATAGATAGTGCTATATTCTTCGAATTAAGTGGTGCATCAGTCACTCGAGGTCGCAATCAGAAGATAGCAAAAAAAACGCGCCAGATTGGGAAGTCGGCAGTCAGTTTTCAGTCAGAGAGTTGTGTACGATTGGTCTTCGCTCCCAGCTGAAGTCATTAAATGCCAATCAATAAACAGTTTTAAGTCCAGGTTGGATACCTTTTGGCGTCCAGAGCGATAAAAATTTGCCACGACCGCTATGTAAATAAAGTGTATGTGTACCAGTCAAGGCCGGAATAAATAATTAGATAATGCCTCAATATTCCGTATATCCGGTATCAAGATATCCTGGTGAATTCCTGTCTGAACAAAGGTTGTGCATTTTTCCTCGAGGTTGAGTGTGTGCCATCTTGTATGATCTTCTGCGCTTGACTGGCGTGTCGTGACCAGAAGTTGATCTTTGCAGCAATAAATTGATTTCAATGAAATTTTATTTAAATAAAAAATATTTTACTAATTAAAATATTTAATTTGTTAATGTGAGGAAAGGTAATGATTGTAAGCCTAATAATTGTCAAAATTGGAATTTTTTATATTCTTCATGTAAGTGGGTTATGCCCTGAAGGGATATTGTCTTGAGGGGATTTCGTCCTGGATTCGCCAGATACTAGTTCACTGTACACTGTACACATATATCAAAGGATTGTGTATGTAAACGTGTATATCCTTGGTTAATGTCAATAACACGCTAATATATAAACATCATACAAACCATAACAGACGTACACCCAGTAATTATAGTAATTAAAGGTGTCCACAAGGTTTCATCTCAGCAAGATGAATCGCAAATGGACATCCAACAAGGTGAATCATAACAAGACAAGTTCTCATAATTTCAGGGTAAGGGTTATACTTATTATGATAGGACATGGCTATATATAATTTTATAAATAAATTCGTTCAGATGAGTCCAGTTTCGTCATCAAGCAGACACAAAGATAACAGACTAGATGACCAACCCAAATCCTTTTAAACAGGTCAACCTGTTTTGTTATCTAGAGAAATTAAAACAATTAAAAATAAATATATGCACTTTTAGCTGTCCATCACATACATACAAATATGCCTGCTATATGGAAAGATATGAGAACACATATACAAAGCAAAATTACTATTTTATTATACCACACTTTATAATTACAGGTAGAGCAAAATAACTTAAATTTTCAACAAGGATAAACATATATCACAACAATATAATCTACTTATGATATAGCAATATCACATATAAATACCCAGCTTAAATTTCGCATTTCTAATACATGAACTAGTTATTACTGTTATATGTTTTACAGTTGATTAAAATGATAATTGTTCTATTTGTCAGTCAAATAATATTTTTTTTTACTAAATCCAGACTTTAAAATGGTATGTGAGTAATTTCTTTAGCTTCTGTACTAATTTTTTTAATTTTGTGACTTATACTAAAGAGGGGGTTTATTCCACACAAATAATAACACTGGGATTAGAACCCTCACCTAGAGGTTAAGTGTGGTACAGTGCCCTAATTGCTGTAGTAGTGGAGTATCTTCCCATTCATACAGAAAGATTAACACCATATCATTTATAACTAATCATTCCAGAGATATCACTCCATGATTTACATTGACAGCAGATGACCAAAAGGTTTTTTAAATACAAAATTCAAACTTAGTTTACATTAAAATATCAATATTTAATGCTGATAAAGTTATTTTTTGGGTGAAATATAATAGGTTTGCTTGCACTCATTACATATGTTATGTAATGAGATGTAACAATGGATTAAAATCAATAAAAATAATAATAATAATACATATGACTCAGTTTTTGATAGATATTAAAATCCTGAGTATCCTCAAGGTGGATCGCTCATAAGACTAACTCTTGTAAGTAATTTTTTCTGGTAAAGTTTAAATATATTATCAAGAATTATAATGATTCACTCTGTATAACTCTCTTAGAATATGGTTCCGCTCAACACACATAATATTTATCCACTTCTATTCTATCCCATAAGGGGACATTTCTCCCATTTAGTCAATAATAAACTGTCCCATAACTGGTCATTCAAAATAAAACAATTACATGATCCTGAATAAATAGATATTTAAGGGTAAATAATGACATGATACAGCAAACAAAATAAGATTCAGTGTCTAAAATACTTTAACTACAAAATTTACAACAACAAAAAACAAAACAATAATACAAAAATTAAACATACCAAATAGTTTCATAACTGAGCATTGGACACCTGTATCCCAGCATTATAGTCCTGACTAATTAACATGCATACACTAATTATTACATGCTAATTCCAGTTTCTCTCTTTCATACCCTCCCAAATATGTCAAACATAATATGATTGTATTGGGGGGGGGGGATATACTGGATGATTTGACAGTTTTGAAACAAAACTCAAGGAAAAGCCATAAGAGAGTACAGAAAGAACAGTAATATACTTTACAGACGTAATTGTTAGCAGGAATACAATTAATTATCCTGATCAAACAGCCCAGGAAAAGCCCTGATTTTATTTAGGTATTTCCCATTTCATGATCTATGATCTTGAAACAGGGATAATATATAAAAGTGTGAACACATTTCCAAAGTGGAGCCCTTTACTGACTTACTGATGCCAATTCCCTCATTGATAACTCACAGAAGAACCGTTATATATAGGGAAAGACAGAGCTAAAATGTCATTAGATTGGTCACTGCGAGTGTTTTACATTTTCAGAATATCTTCGAGATTACACTTTATAATTTAGTGAGAGAGCAGTTCAATTAGTCACCCTTGATTCTGTAAGCTAGGAAAATAATTCTTATAATTGTTGGTTTGAAACTGTGAACCTCTGGATTATACTAACACATTTATCATTCTTTGAGATTCTCACTATTTCTAACACTGTTTTCGTCTGGACATTGATTTCCTATGCTCAGTTATGTAACAATGTCCTTAATATAATAAACAAACTATACATGCAGAATCTTTAGAAAATCACTATTTAAATATTAATAAGCTTGTCATATGGTGATTAAATAAAATTAATTATAAAATAGAATACAAATCTTAAAAACCTATCAGCACACACACACACACACAACACACACACACACACACACACACTATAATTATACTTATTCCATTACATATGCAATCAAAGATATTTGTTTTAACTCATTTGTACATAGACCTTCATTGCCATTAAAAATAAACAAAAATCTGTGATTTTCTCAAAATCAAATCTTTTGGACAAACAATATTTGAATTTGTAAATGGAACATCAACAGCAGAGAATTTTTGATGATATTCTGATAATGGAATCGATATTATATATATATATATATATATATAATATATTTTGTAAGGTAATAGCGAAATTAAAACATTATTTTTAGAAACATATGTTCATGATAATGTTATTGTGGACACATAACATGTGAAGAATTCAAATTCTTTGTTTTTTAGGTTATGCTATATAGGTTATGTTGTTATTTAGGTTATGTTGTTATTTAGGTTATGTTGTTATTTAGGTTATGTTGTTATTTAGGTTATGTTGTTATTTAGGTTATGTTACGGTGATCATGTCTGTCACGATTAAGGGAAATTAGGGAGCAGGAAATAAACTAGATGAATATATCTGGATTTATCAAATCTGATAATTTAGTTTTGTTTCATTCATCATATTATATCGTTTATTGACATACGATCTATTATATCTAGTAGTCATATTACCAAAGGGGTATTTTCTATCATTATTATTTTGTTGATGTATAATATTAATAACTGACTGATGACCTTCAGAAACCAATAAATCACGATTATCAAAGTTCTGGTGATAATGAAGTCCCAACTGGGGGCTATCATTATGATGGTCATCAAGAGAAGGAGAATTATAATGTTTGACATGGAATCCTTGAGGAGATAGAGGATGTTGTTTTGTTGGGTTAATGTTTTTTACATGAGGATGTGTTTGATGTTGTAGATGTTGGTTGAGGCGTTTGTTGGAATATTTCTTATCATTTCTGTGAAGAGATAAAATAATTATTACAACTGAGAAAATAAGAAACAAAACTCCTGTAGCAATTATCAGCAAAATCTGCCACAATGATAAGAGTTGATTGTTTTCTGTATCATTAAGATCGTCATATTCATGAGATGTGGTAACTTGATGAGAAATGGTTATTGTTTCATTCAAAGTATTTAACATTATATCTGTTGTAATATATCCATCATCTTGTGTACTAACAGAGCTGGTTGATGTATTAATAAACATCATTGTGTCAGTTGTTGAGCTGGGTAGTCCTGTGGTAGTATCAACTACAGAAGATAAAAATATCTTAATTTCAATAGTTGGTAAGTTCAGATCATGTATCATTAATATAACATATTAACCAATAAATATGTCAATCAATCAATACACTGATCTTTTATGTAAGTCAAGAAACATTAAAATGATCAGTACATGGATATGTCAGCATTTCATGTTTTATTGTTTTATAGTAGTGACCAGGAATTCTTGTTTATTTTTATGTTATGGAGTCATTAGAGTCGGAGACAAAATCCAGCTGTTACAACAAAAGATCAATATTATTATAATAACATGTATTCTTTCATCTTGTAGTGCGGTCAAGGAGTCACAATAATTTACTGAATGCTTAATTGTGAAACACAGTTAAACTTTTGTCCTTTATAGTAACATACTTACAAAAGTAACTTAAATGGCTAATATATGTAGAACTTTAACCAATATAGTTCATTATTTAAAGTTTAATAAATGTATTTGCCAGATCTGACTCCCAGTAAAAAAATGACCGCAGAGATACCATCTGACATTA
Source organism: Paralvinella palmiformis (assembly GCA_025642065.1). Lineage (NCBI taxonomy): Eukaryota > Metazoa > Annelida > Polychaeta > Terebellida > Alvinellidae > Paralvinella > Paralvinella palmiformis. The sequence continues at coordinate 65,289 of JAODUP010001581.1, forward strand.
TATTCAGTCACGGAAAACAAATTTACTCTTGTTACATTAAGAACTAACTAATTTCAATTCAAGTGATAAAAGTATATATATTCATAAAATAATAAAATATACTATCGCGTGCAGATAGAGAGATAGAATGATAAAGCTTGTTTGATATAAAGTTAGACAAGACAAACATATCAAAGTACCGCATTTTAAACCGTATTGTTAAAATATATGACGGGAGAAAGCAACTGAGATGATAAAAATGCAAAGTTTGATCAAAAGTATGAAGGAAAATTTAATAGTGAAAACAAATAATCTGTTTTAGTGTTGTTCAGGTGAGAATCACATGAAACACCAATCACTGTTATGTACATGTTTGTTAAAGAATAACAGATCTCCCCACATATTTGATCCCCTAGTCCAGAGACTTCTGAACATCAGAATCCAGTTACATATCCATAATCAGACCTGGGGAAGATACATTTCAAATATATCTAGATAAATTACAGTTACATAGAAATGTGCTCAGATAGAGTTAAGTATCGAAATGGTCAAGTATAGTCATAGTGACTGTTTGAATGATAGACCCGTAATAATATATTTTTTCTAGCAATGATACATTGAAAACTAGTTATATTGACAATAACCTGAAATTCCGGGTTTATAAACACATCAAATAAACACTATTTATGTTTCTATGCTGAATTAGTGTCATGACATGATCTGTCTGATGGCTTCAAAGTGGCTTTCATGTTGATCATAATTCCCAGTTAACGATTGCAATTTAAAACATGAAATATACAATCAAAGATGAGACAATTACCATACTGATAGCTCTCCTACTGATTTGTATTAAAGGCCCTCAATTAATAGTTAGGGTGCATGTTAAAATTATATAATATTACCGGAATGACAATCTTTAATATTGTTAAAATATGCCATTATATATAATGAGTATTTAAAACAATCATGTATCTAAAATATATCTAAAATGTATCTGAAATTTACATACTTTTGCAATGTATTTAGATAAGTTAAAGTTACATTTGATAAGATTAAAATGAAGATCATGCAAATAGCTGATTCAATATTTCCCTGTTTCATAGTTCCTATCTTACTTTTTAGGTGTCATCAATTATTGATTGTCTAATTATAATATGTATATTTCTCAATATTTATTGAAGTATTGCACTTCAGCCACATAAACTAAGGTGTGAACAGTGTTGAGTCTAAACAAAGCTGTAGTAGGAATTAACATTTATTTATTTTGCTGTTTCCTAATATGACAATGACAAGTTGCTTCAGTTGACTATTTTTTTAAAGTTGCATGGTCAACTTTTCAACATATCTAAGAAGAATTTAGTGAAACAATTTGTGTTTTGCAACCCTTTGGGAAGTAATACATGATAGTCATTGTCATCATTTTTCCATTTGTTGGTCCATTCCTTGATGTGGCGAGGGGGCTAGTATAATATGTCACTTACAATGACCCAGAGCTTTGGACAATAATTACATAATCTGTCCTCACCATGTAATGATTTTTACCTCAGTATATCAATCACATGACAAATATTTTTATAGTGATCTCTGCAATTAAATATTCAAACAGGCTATCAGTATAATGTATACAATTAGTTCAACTTAAACCAGGTGCATGAGGCATTTCTTAATAAGCAAATACCAAATAGAAATCTACATACAAGAATCCTTCTTGTCACAAAAAAACGAGGATGTCGTCAAGAAACAACGAAACGACCTCAAAACAATACACAAGTGGCAACAAATAAATAACATGCAGTTTAATGAAAACAAGTTTGAACTACTCCGATATGGTAAAAATCATGACATTTAAGACTCCACCTCATCCTTTGTACCAAACAGCAGAAAAATTGAACAAACCCAATGTGTCAAAGATCTTGGCATCAAAATGAGTGACCCTCTCAGTTTCACTGACCATATAGAGATACTATGTAAAACAGTTCGGCAAAATACGGGTGGATTATAAGAACTTACCATGCAGAGATATGCATACTATAAAAATACTATGGTGCATCATAGTCCAGCCACACAGACTACTGCTCCCAACTATGGACACCACACAGAGGTGGAGATATCCAGAAAGTGAGTCCCTCTTCAGATCATTCTCCAGTAAGATATATTTAATATCTGACCTAAATTATTGGGATAGACTATCAGCCCTCAAAATGTACTCCTAGGAGAGGAGGATGGAAAGATATCGAATTATATACACCTGGAATATTCTAGAATGAATTGCCCCAAATGTTGGAATAAAATCATACACATCAACAAAGCAGGGTTGTCTGTGCCAAGTCCACCAAATAAAATAGTGTACATCTGGTAAAAATAGGACAATCAGAGAAGGGAACCTTCAAATTAGCGGTCCACATATTTTCAACAGACTTCCAGTAAATATCCATGGCCAGACAGGATGCTCCGTAACTAGTTTCAAGCACAAACTTGATAAATACCTGCAAAACATCCCAGAAAACCAAAAATAGCAGGCTACACAATAAAAACGTACATAAACTCCATCACATCTATGAGGAGTTCCCGAGAAAGCTGAGCAATACAGCTGAGACAGAGTCACCGACTAGGTTGGAGAGATTATACCGTTGAACTAACTAACTAACTACAATATAATGATTTATTTCAGTCACTAATTAGATACGTTTTACTCAACTTTTTGTTTTTCTGTAAACATATTTGATATCTTTTGCTTTAGTAAAAACATGACAACTGTTATCTGATTTCCTTCTTGAAGTATCCCCAACATTTTTTGTAAACCTTACTCAATACTTATGAAGCCAATAAAAATAGATATTCATAATATTCTAAATCTTATCAAAATTGATAAACTATGGTATAATATTTATTCATTCTTCATAATATGTTAAGTTTGTGCTAGTATGTTGTAACTTAATATACTAATAAACCTAGCTATTAAGCTTTATCACTGTTACCTTTTAGAAATGATACTGTGTTTACAATTTTCAATGTTAGAATGTTCATAAATAATTAAAAGTTAACTAATATATGATATTTTGGAAGTAAAAGAATAAAACTGAATTAAGTTTAGTATGCTTTTTTACTATTGTATTGCATGTGAAAACTAGCAAAACAAAATGGTTGCCCCAGATTGGGTATAGAGGGACATCAGCTACAAATGTCTCATTAATGTATTTTAGTTCATACAGACAGTATGTGGGACTTACTGGTGTTGATGAATCAGTGCGATTACCTGCCTTATATCTCAATACTGATTTATGTGGCTTAACAATTGTTATTTTTAGAATATAATTAGTATCGCCTGCAAAGTAAATTGCTAAAATCTTAAATAACTAAGATATTAGCAGGTAATATTTGTTATCTTTAATCAAATTCATTTCTACAATAAGATCCACATTTGCAAAAAAAACCTTCATCTCTGTATATGTAGTTTTAACTTGGTGTTCCTTCACCTTACAAGCATTATATTTTATACCTATACTACAATTGATGAAATACTTATTTTAGCTGTCTTTGACTATATTTCAATTAAACAGCTTGCAGTGTAGTCTAATAATCTTCAGGTAATTAACCGACTTTTCATCATCCTCACAAAACGTTACTTTCGTGTATAAAGCTCTTATCTGACCTTGTTACTAAGCTATAAACAAACTATCTTATAATATAGCTTTCACGCGTTCACACGCTGGAACGAACTCACTGAAAACCAATGTTTAACAGATGCCTGGGTGAAGTATTCCGTTTATTGATGATTGCTCAACGTGCTGCTTCGATATCTTTTAGCCCTAAACACAAATAATGCGTTTTACGCACGTAGCAGTAATTTGGTTGATAATCAAGTGGCATCAAAATCAACAAAAAAACAATTACTACAATCATATGATCACACAGTGTTAAACATGGGTGACTCCCCGAGGATACTGACTAATTGGTCCCTCACTCATCGACTTTATACTATCAACTGACGTTACTGTGAAAATCTCGTCAACAGATTACCCCAATAATAGCAATAATGCATATTTATGAAGCGCCAAAACAAGGTAAGCCTGTTCTGAGGTGCAGCACAGTAAAGCCACACAAATACTCACACACACACACAGAGAGAGAGAGAGAGAGAGAGAGAGAGAGATTAAAACCATGACTAGATAGGATGGATGCATTAACAGTTGAAATCTCGCTTGAAAAATGCGTTTTAACATGTTTACAAAAATGTTACTGATTTAATATGTAATGTGATTAGACAACTTATTCCATAATGTCGTAACATCATCGTTAACCACATTCAGTCCATTGTTTTACAGTTTGTATTTCGGCTAAGATCAGTTCACTAGATGATCGAGTATTCTGGTGTTAACTTTCTCGTGAAGCAATTCTCTCAAATCTATCAATGTCTGAATGTATAGTGCCTTGTCTGTGATCATTAGAGTCTTGAATTATATCTGCTCAGTTACTGGAAGCCAATGACTTTCCTTCAATATCGGATTAATATGGCCATACTTCCAACACTACGTGACAATTCCAGTGGTAATACTAAGAATTCTTTGATACTTTTGGATCAATTTATCAAAAAAGGATGTTGCAATAATCTAACAGTGATTACGGATCATCTAACAGCGATCATGTGAGGCATGGATCACAGAGCTAAGTGACTCATGGGTAAACTATTCGGTTTAAACTTCTTATCTTTTACATGTGAAAATAGGACACCTTCCAGCCACTGAAATTTCAATGTTCAGATGATAGTCAAGGAATACAATAACACTTTTGGTGGAATCACATCACTAACAATTTTCAGGTGTAAATCAATAGAGTACTTGCTGATGTAGGATAGCGATAACACAACCAACTGTGTTTTGTAACCTTTTAGTTTGTAGTTTGTATGTGGCCATACAATGCTAAATATCACAATGACATTTTCCCACCTATCTTTGGTGTACTGTATGACCTCTAATCTGCGCATTAACAAGACGTTCACGAAGTAATCGTGACACCATAGACTGGGACTTCTGCCATGATGATATGAAATCAACGTGAGCTTAAATTGATTTAGCAGCATAAATGCTACATGATTTGGTGCCATCTTTAAGACGTAGCTACACCATGATATGTTCATGAGACACATACTGAAAAATACATTCTCCAAATCCACAACATCTAATCGGGTAATCAACCCCATAGTTAAAGCTGTATCACCACTGAATAAGTTAGCAACATCAGATGAAATAATAAAAGCACGAAAATTGAAATTCGTATCTTTCATTATCGTGCTGGTTATGAAATATCCGTTGACCTACTCAGACTTGTTACGTTAAATTTCAGCGGTTTCAAACATTTTCGGCAGGCGTTGTGATTTTATATATATATATATATATATATATATATATATATATATATATATTTTTTTTTTTTCTTCTCAGATATGACGATCAGATATGCACCTGAATCAAGCTTAATGTAATTGTATATATCACATGACTGAAAGTTACTTATATTGTCTTTATCGGTGTGCTTATTAAGATACAGAACAATCATTCTACTCGTCTTTGTTGAAACCTCTTGCAAAACTTTACCATCTGAAAATGTCTGGCAATAATCTTTTACAAATACAACTTTTAAATTTTACATTTGACGCTTCAGATGTAGTTCTTTATCAGATATTCACATCACTAGTTAATCTGGAATGTAATAATCTCGATCTATCTTCTTAGCAAATTTACAATTTTAGACGGTTTGTACAGTGAACAGCTGTATAGCTCCAAGGTTTTACTGTCATTTTGTATATGCTAATGGTATATTGCACGTTGATAGATCATGTTCCTTTTGGGGATAAACTTTTCATCAAATATTTTCAAAGCAATATCACATGCAAATTTTTATGAACTATAAATACTTTCAAAATATTTTTGATCAAATTGTAAATAAGCCAGCAGAGCTGTTCATTTCCATCTTCCTAAGCTGACATAACATAACTCCATCAGATAAGTATCAACTTTGGGAAAGCAAAGGATATAAACGACCACATAATGTATTTTATTTATGTATAAATCTGCATGCTTGCACCAAGACCCTAAAATCCTTATAAATAGATATCGTTAACCAAATTATATATATATATATATATATATATATATATATATATATATATATAAAACGCTATATGACATAGAGTCCAGCCAAACTTCACCAACTTAATCAACTCAAACCTAACATATCTGTCTCTAATTAACGAATATCATTTCAGAAAGCTGTATGACTACCTTTAATATATAAAGTGACTTTCACGCATGAATAATCAAATAAAAAGTTGGCTTAGCTTTTCCCCGGAATTGAATAATTATCTGTAACGAATTGAATAATTATCTGTAACGAAATATACTAAACAGTAAGTGTAAAAACAGTTCCGCATATTTCTTCCGATTTAAACAACTTTGTTTAGATCATACGTGAGAAAACAAATTATCATAGACTCTCTTGCTGATATTGCAATACGTACATTACTATTTCAAACTAAACTTGGAGCATTTGACTAAATGCAATATGATGTTATGTAAATGTGTACTTTGTTTGAGAGAAGGTGAATCAGATCACGGCTAGATACGTACATTACTATTTCAAACTAAACTTGGAGCATTTGGCTAAATGCAATATGATGTTATGTAAATGTGTACTTTGTTTGAGAGAAGGTGAATCAGATCACGGCTAGATATAGCCATGGACAGAGTCCATTTTATTAGGGCACTGAATGATGTAATTAAGACATTTGCTAAAACTATCATCATAGGTCCCTGGGTCAAATTCAATTACTCTGTAGTAGCCTTTCAGATTAACGACAAATACTTTATATATTCATATAAGTAATCATCTAGCTATTATATATGTCTATCCCAGTACATGTAGGTAATCATTTAATAGGACAAGAACGTTTCAGACAAGTATACTAGCAATTGTGTGTTATTGTTTTCACAAGATGAAGACATTTAATTAAGTACATTGTTTTGTTTCTCATAATGAAACCAAATATTGTACATTTATTAGAGGATATCATGCATATCAAGATTATTATATATAGGAAGTAGTAGAAGTTAACTGATTTACAGAAGAAAGAATATTATATTCCTAACAATAGGTATGTAATATGAACCAGTCACAGTGATATTGTAATGGCCAACAAATATTATCCACTTACCGACGATAGAAATGTTGTAACCAAATCCATATTCAGGATCAAATCCAATTATGAGAACATTAATTGTCAGTGTTTCACCATCCGTTGTAGACACTTCAAAATTACATTTTGATTCTGCACATTTTTCAATGACGTCAACATTGTTTTTTATTAATGTTGTATCACATTTGATGGAATAATGTACTTCAGATACGAGTATAATTTGTCCAGATTTTACTGGATTTATTTTATCACCATATGATATTTCTTTTCCATTTATTTGAAGAGTTGAATTGTTCCTGAATTGGTAATATATGGCATCTGGAAAACGTAAAAATATTTGATTCAACTTAGAACTGTTTCATGAATTGTACAATAAATCAGCATATATTACACGTTGTGTTCATGCACATAAACACACACGCACACACGCACACACACACACACATTGATTTTCACTTTAATGTGAGTGCATGTATGTGCGCGCGCACATATATTTTATTATGTATTACACAAATGTTCAACAGAGTGATAGTATATAACTGTAATTGGATGCAACTTACCGTCTATTACTTAAACACAGTGGTTTTCTGAGGTCCAGGATTTCCATCAATGGTAATTCTTACAGAATACTGTCACTGAACGAAGTATTAAGGTTATGTATGACTATACCAACGCTGTTCGTTTCATTTAGGTAATCTATGTTTTCATATTTTGGTGATTTGCTGACTGAACTACATGGATATATACAGTTCATTATCAATTCATCTTCTACATTTCCTCGATACCATTCAATTTTTTCGTATTTCCCATTGTAGATCCAGTTAATTTTACCATTTTTTTTGTCTAGACCATAAGCATTTGGTAAATCAGAAATGGCTGTAAAAGAATAAAAATTAAGACACCCATAAACATATAGGAAAACTAAGAGTAAACTAATGTACATATCATATATTAATATTCTTACCTGACTGTTTTGGTATTAAAATATAAAACAATATAACTGGTTTTTATGTGAAATAAAATATCAATATTAATCAATATCAGTATTATTAACAATGGACATGCATGTACTTATTGGTTCATATAAGTGACAATTTTAAAACAAACACACACTTACATTGCTCTGCTTTAACCAACTCTCTACACAGCATCAGAACAACAATAAGTAACAGGAATCTCTTTGACTTCATGGCGTTACTCTACAAGCGGTATTTCAAATAATTAAGAAATATATTTTCAGCACGACCAGAAATTAATTTAGTTTTACAGAATAAGTATGAATCCATAAAACATAAGTTTATATATATATATATATATATATATATATATATATATATATATATATATATATATATATATGAACACTTACTAGTTTTTATAGGGTATTGTACTCCATGCTCATCATAATGGAAGAATTATTTATGGGGAAGCTAGGAGGCTTAAAAGGGGTATCACTATTTTGTCAGCAAACTGTTGTTATTTATACCGTGATAAGTTTAGTTTGCACGAAGTTATTATTAAATGGACATAAAAGATTCATATCCCAAATATTTGATTACGTAACTATTGCAACAATGGGTAACACTTATACAGAAATATCACTAGTAGTCTATAGGCTTGTAGCCCCCCCCTCATGCACCCAGCCCCCAACTTAAAAAGTGGATGCCACCATCATCAAATTCGGATGGACCATTGAACTGAAAGAAGACTAGACCGAACAAAAATACTTTAACAGCTATATTAAATGTATTCTTTACCAATGCAAATATAATCCTTTTGTATTACTTCCACGGCTATTGCAACCAACGATACAACAAGAATTTACCATGTTTATAAACCTGATTTTAAGTTGCGTTTTTGCTCTAACCTGAAGTTGGGACCTGTTTGCCATCAAATCGGCAGCCGTGTTAGGTCTAGGATTCAATGGAATGGACTACTTGGGTGACGTCATTTTCAAAATGTCCGTCAGTGGGATTGCAAAATTATGTTTTCGCCTTTCGCCTCGGTTTCTGGTATAAATATGTTATCTTGGAAGCCCTATTCAAACTTACAATACCACACACAGCTCTAGCATGAAATTTAAAGCTTTATTTATAATTCACTTTAAATAATGAATGCTTTCACTTTACATATTGTGCTGATTGAATTCTTCACTGGATATATTTTACGAATATAATCGAAAATAGTCGGGTGCCAGAATTACATTTTACAATATTTATTATTTTTGTAGATTAAATCCAACTCTTGGTATATTAACTGGACACCGAGCTTTCACTAATGGAGACATTTTTATTAATAAAATTTAAAATGGCTGTCAATGCCTACCAGAAAAATACCTTTTCACTCATATCTACGCTTTTGGCTGAGATGGATACATAATACACATCTAAGTCTCATATTGCATTCGAAAAAGAGTGACAGTGAACAAAGTCGCCGATCTGAAGAAAAAACAACAACACTCCATTTCAGAGAAGCTTATGTTTTATGTTATAAAACATGGAAATAATAGATTAATGTCACCCATTTAATAAATATCGTATTAGAGACCGTGGGGAAACATTCAACAATGTAGAATCTAGAAAACATAAGCGTTGCCAGTTACTTATAAAACAGAATACGAATTATGCTCTGGCTACTTGTAGACCAACATTTAAAACTTTGTTGTCTCGCCTGACAACAAAATATCATATGTACCATAGGCTATGATATTAGACGTTGTAATAAAAATATATTACCAATAAGCCTATATTTGCCCAGATTGTTATGGGAGTCATCATTCGTGGTAAAGCAACCATTGAACTGGTTCACGAATTTGGTCCAACATATTCAGATAATGAACTACTCCGGTTCAAGAGATCTGGAGCACATACGGTGTTCTATAGACTTATTTTGTAAATTTATTCGCTTTTAGAAGAGACACTTTCTAACCAAATAGTCGATATAACAAAGATGAGACCCAACTAACCAACTACTAACAATAAACTATGCGGTCGGAACTAAGGCAATACAAGCGACTTTTCTAAATCGTTTTGTCTCTATAGTTCCGGTTCAATTTTTTGGTCTGGAACATTTTTTGTAATTTTAAGAATCGAGACTAAATGATAATCAGATTATTATTATATCAAAATTATGTATAATGGAAGTTCTAAGTTAACACAATTAATATTAATATAATTTAAAAGGTAAACTAGTCGACAATTTTAATCAAATCATTAAACCTAATTAAACGTATTAAAAATATCAAAATCTTTGAAAATTCTCTTAACAACATATCATTTGGGTCAATCAACTATTTCTTGGAATGAGATTTTTATCAATAATTTACAGTAATACTCTACAGTAAGACATTTTGTAAAACATTATTGTCTAGAATCCTTTCGAAGTGTTTTCGTAGAGAATTGACTTCTGGGATATATTATATTTTCTAAGTCAGCAATGTCATAAATGTTGCTTTAACTCCTGAACTCTTATCCATGGATGTCTGGGATTGTAATTGATCTCATTTACGGATTCAGGTGTAAAATGACCACCGACTTGGTGGTGAAGGAAAATGGTGTGTCAACCTTGTGGTTAGCAGAGTGAAAGGTAAGACTAAGAGATCGTAAACTTATCAATGCCCCCGCTCCAACAAATAGTCGTAAGTTTTTCTTCAGCAGTATCAACTCCTTGCAGTCTGGCATATATATGCCATGTTTAGTAAACTTTGTCCTGCATTCACGAATGCCACCAAAGTGTGATGCAAATAGAAGATTAAAAAGCAGCTGTATACAATTGTTGGCTGTTGGGTTTTCAATCTTGTCCCTCTCCAGTTGTGAAACTAATATTTTAAGCTCTATATATGCTCCAATATCATTTCCATCATTATCGGATATGATCTGCAGGCAGACCTCTTCTGCTTATCATTCTATAAAGGGCATCTAGAAAATAAGCCTTCTATAATCTGAATGCTCCTTCTAAATGCAATGCCTTTGATAACAAGTTGGTGAATAGACGCAAGTATTTTTGTGGCCATTCTCTGACAGGTAGTATATTCTCCCTCACATATAAAAACAAAATCTTCTCTCGTTGATGTAATTCACTGTTGTTGATAGTTGACACAACATTTGGGTTGGTTTGGCAAATATGATTACCAGCTTCATGGAACTTCTTAGCTATTAATTTCGTGCCTCACCATCTCTTAGGTAGCTTGATTGCAAATTTTACGTCGTATGGCAAATATTTGGCCTTTACAAGATGTTCGCCACACCACATAATTTCATTTTCAAACATCTATGGATACAGTATTAGTAACTTGCGCTTTGCAAATATCAGGGTTGGTAGGTGTTTTACACATACGTTATTAACACTATTAATTAATGGATATTAACGTAATGTAAAACAGGTTTTTACACTGACTTGTAAAAAACTCAATTTAAACAAAATGCAGCTATAAAATAGTATAATTATAAAAATATAACAACATATACTACAGCATGACTGTAATACATAAACAATAATTGAGGTAGCAGACTAATCCACATTATGATAACCCAATATCCAGTCCAGGGTTGGGGCCGAGTACATGGGAAAGTACTCAAGTATAGGTTTTTGTGAATACAAGTACAAGTATGAGTACTTATTTTATCAATGTACTCAAGTACAAGTACAAGTACATTTCAAAGCACTCGATTACAAGTACGAGTACATTTTTAATCACATTCACTAAAACGTAACTACTTTGTAATGTTAATGGGGTACCACTAATTTAATTTAAAGTTTGCTATTTCATAATAATTCATATTGACAATTCATGTTGACATGTAGGAGGTGGTGGATCTAGATTTACATAGACACATCCAGTAACTGATTTAATACATGTAGATAGAGATATCAATAACATATATTTCAATCTTTATTTTATTCTTTTATTTAACCATGTTCAATATATTATGCAGCCTGCATAACATATATTGAACATGGTTAAATGAAAAGAATAAAATGCCAGCTATTTAGAAAGGCACCAAACATACATATATATAATAATTATGTCCATAAAAATGCATTGAATGTAAACAGTTAATTCAGGTACTATTGCATCTGATACACATCAATGTTGGAGTATTTAAATCATTTTGGAAACATGAGATTATGCTAATAGTCTGTTGACTTGTCCGTTCAAAATCATAGGTATATAATCAGATACACCAGCTGATTTTTCTACTGAACTCAATATGTGCTCAAATATTACTAGATTAATTGATTCCATATTCAACGTTGTATCACAAGAAGCCACGCTGAGAACATGTTCAAATATAAACAAATATACATCACTAGGCACGATCCAATTATGTAATCAGGCCACACATGAAAACAATTCATATTTACTTGTACCATATTTCAAACACTATCTAGGATTCCTGTACAACATGATCAGATGATCCGCAGGAATACAATATATCTTTTGAACTGCAATTCCAGATGGACTTCAAGGAAAAATGGTTTACTCCATGGTAAGCCAGTGTCTATATTGCCTATTGGACACAATTGTTGTAGTCATCCATTATATAGCACAAACAAAGAAAAATGAGGTATTAGTGTGGTGGTCACTAGCATTCAGGTAGACAGTAATTGCATAATAACTATGTCACAAACATGTGTATAATCACAGTAGTCGTTTTATTGAAGTTCACATAATTCTAAATTCAATTTGGGAGGAAAATGGTTATAGAGACAAATTTAAATAACATGAAAACAATATTCAATTAAAGGGTGAAAGTACTCTTACGTGTACTTTATTAATGTATTCGAGTACAAGTACTGAGTATTTCTTGTTATGCGTACATGAGTACTGAGTACATCCGAGTACTTCACATTTTTTACTCAAGTACAATGAATACGAGTACAGGAGTACATCGACCCCAACCCTGGTCTAGTCTAGTTAACTATACTTAACTATATCTGGCATGTGGGTAATTATTACTTGTATATATATTGCCGATAATCTACTAGTCTCATAATGATCCTCTATCCAATGTTGACACATGTATTAGGATGTTGTGAAGATGTGACTTCATTTCCCAGGTGACATATCCTAGTGTTAAAATGTGACTTCATTTTACCTGAGTACACTAAAGGCAGCCTTAATTTAATTTTAAGCAGTGTTACACCTGCATGCTGGCTTATTCTATAGAAAAGTGTGAAATAATACTGCAATTATTATTTTATATCCAGTCTTTAGTCATGTATAAAGTGGAAGGCCACATAATTCCATCTATGGGAAATATATTTACATGTTAAAATTGGAAATAAGAAATATTGGAAGTGTGGTCACTAGCAAGCTAACAATGCTGCCCGAATGTAAATCCACTATACAAAAGGTTCAAAGGATTCAGTTTCATGGGCATCATTTGAGCGAATATTTTCCAACTTTGGAAATATTTACACAGAAGTGTGTAATTGTCTAGGTAACTTTAAGCTGGTATTGTGGTATAGGATTCTCAGAGACTGAGTGTTGAATTAGACTATTCATGTGTCTAATATTGAGCAGTGTGTTAATAATAACTAATGTATGTGAAATACATTATCTCGTTAATGTGTTGAACGACATCCACTTAAATTAGTAGAACTGGCTTATAGTTATAATAAATGACGTTTTTTTAACAGTTGTTTTACGGTTATTAGCATTAGTCGTGTACAAAACTTCATTCTGGTGAAAGTGTACAAATTATTAATGCTAAATATTTCTGCCCGATATACTCGTTCTGCTGAGAGTGTTCCGTTGGTTAATTGTCTTAGTAGTTTTCTCCAATTAGGGAAGTGAATAAGCTTTAACTCCCATAAAGGGTTCTGTGAATCAGCTTCACTGAGTATAGTCATATTATAACTTATTGTGATAAAAGTAGCTTCACTAGTTTATTTCTTCTTTCATCCAAATTAATCTGTCTGTTAATCTGTTTAGCAGGATATTCATCTTACGGCTGATTTTTCGATTATATGTTGTTATTGTAAACTGAACGGAAGTAGATATCCATTAATTTTCTTCAAGTTTCCAATTGTTTCTGAAATGTTAGATCAAATCTCGATCTAGTTGGACCTAATCTTGTTAAATGGTGGTAGGACTCAACTCTATTATTGTCCCTCACTGCACACACACTACAGATTGAAATATATATCAATTTGTTACTCAGATGGCCAAATGAACGATAATTACAACGATAATTATTTTATTTTGCGCGAACAATAGATTTATTTTGACTTACACATTTGAGGTAATTATATCTTGCGCATGTTTAATTTCTTATCATATGTTATCAGATATTTAGAGTTCGACAGCCATCTCGAGTGATGAAAGCATATTTCCCCCCCGATAAACAAAACAATCATCTAGCTAAATTTAAAAAAAGAAAATCATATTTTTAACTCAATGAATGTTTCATGAACCTACTACAAGAATTTGTAAATCAAGATGGACATATGAATACAAAATCGTTAATTTACAAACGAAAGCATTTGATGCTCCATGCTAGTTCATTGTGTACACGGCATTGCCTACCCGAATCAGGTATTGAAAATATTTCACGGAAATCATTCACTAATTTTCTGGTATAGAATATATTAACTAATATAAACAGATAAAGTATGGCTGATCTGTATATGGCACTTGTGTCTCCGTATGGGCAGTCTGTTAAAATAATATGACAAGTTACCATTTTCCATTAATTATATATATATATATATATATATATATATATATATATATATATAATATAAAATTCAGCTCACTTCGAAATTAGTAAATCTTATTGAAACTAAAATAAACTACAATATACAGTTGAAAAACACGATGTGAAGTATAATGCTTATAACTAGCAGACATTCCCCTTGAAAAACTGAACAATATTATTAATTTTACTAAAATGTTATATGGTTGATAGTGTTAAATAAATGGGAGATATAAAAGTAGTGATATTGTGTTGAAATCTGATAAATATAACACGAAAAACAAGAATTAATTAGTCATTAACAGTGTAAGGATATATCTATTATCTTAAGTATTAGTCCTGACCAGATCCTATTCCAATTCCACTCAATTCGATTTGGTCAATTCCAATTCCACCTCAAATTTATCACTTTCAATCCAATTCCAGTTCCAAATATTTCAATTCCAATTCCGTTTTTCCCGGCTCTTTTTTGCCTAATACTTTTTACCATGAGTAGGTACTCCATGTACCTCCTGGAATACCTACTCCGAGTTGTTTATAGTCCATGTAGCATTGTTATGGAAGAAATATTTCCGAATTAAAACAAATATGGTAAATACATTTGTGAATTAATTTATTCGGCCCATTCTAAAGATTGAACGGGGGTAAATTCATAAAGAGCAATATCTCTATATAGATTACAGGCATGTTATGTGATGGTATCGCAGTGTGTTGGGTGGAGCCCATGGTATCCAGACCATTTTAATTGGTTAAATGCTCAAGCACCTGCCACAGTCAGTGTGCATATGGGATGACTTTCGCTTTGTTGTTCGGGGATAATCCCCAGGCTGTCGCTTATTCTGCACAGCCTCTATGTTGGAGTGGTTGAGAAACCTCCTCCCCCACCACTCACAGGACAGCAGTACGGAAAGATGGAGCCGAAATACCCTGAGGGTGGTCACTGCCAGAACGTTTTACGTCCTCAAGGATTTTTTAACGTCGCCCTTTATTTTAAATAATTCAGTGGAGACGTCATCGCCATTTAACGTGGTCATTCACCCACGATGTTGTGAGCCGAGACATTATGTATATATATATATATATATATATATATATATATATATATATATATATATATATGTAAAGGAACCAAGTTCTGGATCAATTTTGTTCCAGTATATTGTTAATACCACATGTAATTGTTAACGAGGTAAAAGAAAAGCGCAAGCGTAACCACAAGGCGCGTTTAGCTAAAGAGATATTTGATTATATTAAGTGATGGATCATAGTCTTGGGTGTACCCCAAGTAACTGTGTATTTTGTAATCATCAAAGATGTGTTTATATTTCACTATCCAGTAGGAGCCTTGAAACGAGTGTTTTTGCTTATTTCCGCCAAGCAGGGGTCAGATCCTGTATTTACTTTCACAACCCTGCCTAAACCAATGGCATTTGGCAAGTTTACAAAATCTCTCAAATGGTTATTAAACAGTTAGGTCTGGGACAGGCTATAGTAGTCACACTTTGAGGAGAAGAGGAGGTATTCCAGACTTTGTAATTAGTTAAATCTAATAGTCATATCTGCCTATATATAATATATATTAGAGGTAGTGAGTTGGTGGCAGAGGAGTTCCAACCAGTTCTGGTCATAAGAGTGTACTTGGAATACACAGTCGGTGGTAAATTTAATATATTAGAGGCTAGTGAGTTCCGGTGGCCTAGAGAACCAAAGTTCTGGGTCATTAAGGTTCTAGTATATTGGTAATACCACATGTTAACGATGTAAAAATGAAAAATAAATTTCTGGATTTAATTTATTTTGTTGGAAACTTCAATTCCAATTCAGTTTTTTAAGACAATTAATTCCAATTCCGGAATTGGAATTGATCATCATTGACCGTAATTGCATTGACCCCATGGCTGGTCCTGACATAAATGGACATAAGCATAATTACATTTTGAGAATATCTTATTTTCAATAATTGTAATAAATTTTAAACAATCATGTCGTTTTGAGTATATCAAATTAAATGACTGCCCTGGGAAAGTGATGAACAGATATATAATGAATATGGATGAGTATGTAAATGAGTGGTCGGGTCAGGTATTCCGAATATAACTGGTAGTATTTCGACTGATAGTGTGGAGTATCATCAGGTATTAGCGGGCCAACATAATTTATTCCAAATAAAACTGGTTAGTGACATAAAGAAGTTTAGTCTTTTGTTGCTATACTCAGTAGTAGATATCCAACAAATCCTTAGATTTGTTATAATTGTTTCATATTTATTTGAATTAAAAAAAGTTACACTACCTCTGACAATGATGAGCAAGCCCCTGTCTGATAACAATCTAGGTATATTGGTTACTCCTTGAATATCGAATGGGGTGCAGATAAAACAGGTATATACCAGGTCTATGAGTTTATGAGTGGTATGCTTTAAATCCTTACATACCAACATAATTGAAATGGCGGGTGTTTTGAAAGAACAGATGAATACATTGACAGGTAATACTTCTAGAGGGTTAATTTATATAAGCTTTGTATTTATGCCTGATTCTGGTGTAATGATAAATATGAAGTATGATCAAACTGTTGAATAAATCAATCCTTTCGGAGGAAAGGATGGTGCTGATATTTGATTAGTATAAAAGTAACTTTACATCGGAACACAGATGTATGTTCCGATGTAAAGTTAGCTATTTCCCTTTTTTTACTAAATTCAAGGGGAATGTATATATATTAAAACATACAACTGCAAGTCGGTCACTAAGTAAAGTATTTTGTTTAAATAGCCAATTATAATGTCAGGGTTTGGAGAAGACGTAATTGTAGTGCTTAATCATTTAAAAACATATAGTTATTTATAACATTACACAAGGATACTGTGTATAAGATCATGCAAATTATACATTATTGGCATTACTATCGTTTTTTGGTTAAATTATGAGGAATTGCAATTACAGAACTTGTAAATATCCCATCTCTTGATCTTTATGTCTTTGATCAATTATATCTTAATTATAGACAAAACTAGTAATAGTTCATTGACAAATTTGACATAAATAAAGCCGATAACTTCAAATAGCTATCATTTCATTATGTATACTGTAGCTGACAACATGTTTCTCTTTTAAATTCCGCTCGTTACGATTAATACTTCTCTACAAAATCTAGTCTCATCAAGAATCATGTATAATTACCTAATCCAACGGGAAAGCATTGAGTGAAAACATATCTGTGACATAACACTATACACAAAATCTTAAAGGATTAAAGAGAATACTTGGTTGAGTGAAAAACTAATGCAAACGCTATTTAGAACCATTTTAATTAATAATATCAGAAACAATAATATGAATGAAAGTCATTTCAATTACAACTTGAGGCATATAGAACTCCAGTCAAAATATATATCAGTTTACAGAAATTTCACTATATGGAATTTGCAGTTATTATAGCATACTATTAGGATAACCCCGAAAGTAAATGTGTTAACGCGATAAGCAATTATTATTACCTGGACCTAATAAAATAGTATGGGCATAAGATGATGTCATGAGTTTTAAAGTAATGTTGTAGATAATGATTGTTTGATAGATACCACTTTTTAATATTTAAGCCTGCTGCTTAATCAAACGTACTGCTCTTAAAGAAACCTGATCCTTTCTGAAAAACGGATTACAGCTTCAAGCGATAGTCCACCTTCATTTCAAATTTTCAGGACTAATACAGCTATACTCACAAATATCATAAATATTGTCAAACTCAAAATATGTGTAAAGGACCACCCACATATTAAATAATCCAGTTCAAAGTGCTGATTAATCGACTTTTAATGGCCTATGGGCACCGACATTTTAAAGCTAGACAGAGACCGGAAGTTCCTGAATGTTGACGTCACTCCAGCGTAATCGGTTGACCTGCAGTCTGTAGAGCCCATATAAAAGCGTGTAAACAAGTGTGAGCTAAGAATTATTCCAGAACTAACCGACATTATCTTTATATGACTCAAAAATTAACGCTCAAGAGAAACTATAATTCGCGTGAGTCTAGAAAGCGCCGATGTGACGTCAGAGCATTTTAGTTTCTCCTTCCCGCCTTCCAATCTGGCTTTCGCTGCAGCCGTAATGGCGGTCGTCCAGTGATTTGGATTATTTGCCTATATCTATTATATCAGGTATAATTGGTGATTATTATTGTGGAATTCTTGGTTACTGTTTTAAGCATTACATATTTAAAAATATTTTCTCAGGGTGGACTGACCCTTTAAGACCCATATACAGTGAGTTATAATGAATGCCACATGCGTTATGAATACACCACTAACTGATAGGGCTACGTCGTTTTAACTCTGGCACTGTTAATAAAAGTTGCAGTGTTGTCTAATTAATTAATTATAAATATTTAAAATTAATCATATATGAAAATGGTATGAAAATGTTGGTGCTTACTTTGACGAAAAGTGAAATCCACTTGTAATATAATTAGCCACTTTTATCTAATGTTTCAAGGAAGTTACAAGAAAATCCGAAACCGATTATCCTTTTCGTCGTTACAGCACAACTAGCATTCTTCTTACACCAGCAAGCCAGTAGAGATAGCTATTATGCTATCTAGCCACTACATGGAACGAACTGTCATTGGTCGCTTTAAATTGTGCGTCATCAAAGATGGCCGATCAATCACAAATGCGGGTAATGAACTGGAAATTTTTTAAGTCTCTGAGTATAATTTAAGAATGATTTTCTAAAATATATAATATCCAGATTTGGGTGTTTATTGCATTAAAAGTACGCCAGTTTCATTAATAGCTGGAAATATTAACCTACTAGCATCACTCTTTACATACTGACCCACTAATATCATAACGCTTAGTATATTCATGTGAACTACATTATACCAACATTATCCTGTCTACCCCAAGCGGTGTTAGATAGCCCTATGGAAGTCTTTTGCCAGCCATTTACCAATGGTGTGAAAAGGGGAATCATTAGTCAGCTAACATGACATCGAAATAAATATTTTGAATTAATATTTTGTATTATTTCCAATTTCACGCTTGTAAAATGAATCAGATTGACTTAGTCGCTGTGTTTAATTGGTTAACAGCCTTGTCATGATTATACTGTCATTCTGGGTTTGAAGGTTAGAATAAACATTAGACGTATACTCACAGAGAAGCAATTATTTAATTGCCTAGAATCGGATGGTGTATGATATATAGTTGATTATAATATATGTTCATTTGAAGACAATGCTAAAAATTATTTTGTCTCCTGTGTTTTTGTACGTCAGACTAATTCACAGCCTGGTCATTGCTGGTGTTATATTTGAAACATTCTGATGATAGTTACTCGAATTGGAATATGACTTTAGACGCGGAAGTTGTTTATTCAGGGTCATCTCTAGGATGTTGTCAAAGGGCATACATCCCTAATACTGCGGAGTCCCATGATTGTTTCGGCGGCTGAAACAAATTTGCAGATTTTACATAATTTGCATCAACTTGTTATTTGAGTTGGATTAAAAATCATATCTAACAACAATATTGACCCAATTATAAAAGTAACTTCTAACGTTACGGCAGATGAATAGTTTGTATTCTATTAAGAAGTAAATATTGATATCACTGAAGGCCTACTAAATTTTCCTTTGGCGTCAAGGAAAATGATTTAAGCTAGGTAAAGTTTCTTAGTTCGTGTTTAATAATGCATAATTATCAAATCTTCAACGAGTTACTTTAATAATTAACCACAAAATAGTAATAACTATTGCTCAATCTATTCTGCTTTATCTAATAACTAATATCATTTAATAAATTTCAGGGTTATCATCAAATTGAGAGTGAAATTACTGTTTTCCGCAAAACAGATTTCCAACTAGGATTATTTTACACCATACAATTACATTATTTCAGTCCTAAACTAATACTCCAACAACACTGTACAGAAAAATAGGATATATTTTGATTGGAAAATGAAAGAAAAGAGTACGCTTGTTTGCTGTAACATATTGTGATATAAACACCATGATTATAAATGACATAGCTTAAAAGATTTAATGCGGAATATCCAGCGAAATAAAGATAAGCCAGTGGGTCAAGTTTAACCAGTGTGAATTAGACGTGTCGAACAAGGATGGAGATATAGTCTTTAAAGGATGTATAGGTCTTGATGTTCTGAGCCAGGGCCACCATACATATATAATCTAAAACACACATTCCCTAGGGCAGACATCAATCCTATATCGATCCAGATTTCTTATTAGACCAATGTAAAAAAGTTATGTCGTTAATATGGCATGTTTTACTATATCAACTTTGCTATGTAAAATGGTAGAATCTGACTTGTTATCCTTTTATATGGTCTTATGAAATGACCTTCTGTTAAATCATGCAATGCTGTTCAATGGAGTTGTAGTTCTGGACGTGTTTGTAACTCCGGCAGGCATATCCATGGGTATTAAGATGCGGACAGGTTATGAGTGCTTAGGTTATAATCATGTAGCAAAATTGTTGAATGCATAGCTATTATAATTCTGACGTGTCATTCGCAGATAGGCGCCTTAATTTAGATTCCACCAAACCCAACTGTATATACTTAGGGATGCTAAATTAGGCGTGAATGAAAGTTCACTAATTGATGAACGGAAACTTAAATTAACAGTTAAGTTTGAGTAAATTATAGTATTTACACAGGATTGTGGATATATTTAGTTCTAGTCCAGTAATAATCCATTGTACAGTATTGCTACTTTAGTTTTAGCTTTGTCAGTTCGCTGTTTCCATATATAGGTAGTGTACACGACACAACTTTTTCATGTGCTTAAATGAGACTCTTGTTTTGGTTGGCGCTCTGAGGGCCCATAAAAGACACAACATATCTCCCTACGGTTGATATAGATAAGATGTTTTTAGCTAGTTGAACCCAGAATGGAGCTGAGAGCAGCATATGTGCGGTTGAAATGTTTTTTTATGTGTAGGTTACCTTTGGGCCACTGCAAATTATTGCTGAGCATTAACTGTAGTGTGAAAGTAGTTTTGTATATATGTTAACCTACAATTGAATGAGATGCACGTGTTATTAACTACAAGCTGTTGTGTCAAATGGTGCTTTTGTTTGTTTCTACTTTTTATTGGTCGCATACATACCAACCGCTTCCCTGTGGGCATGACAACTTTGACATGTACGGAAAGCGGATTAGCTGGGTCCACAGGTTGATAAGTAGCCCAGACATTGATATGCCTATTTATGTTTTGATACGTGGACATGTATATTTTGGTATATTTAGTTTCATGCATAAATATTTATTTATGTAAATATTTATGAAAGTATATGTATCCTACAACAACCGCAGACAAACACTCGCGCGCGTGCGCACTCTCAGACACACACCTTCACACACTAACATAGATAAAATTAAACTTTAATCAAGCTTGTATTTTAATATAAAGTGATATTAGTGTCTTAGGTATAATAAAATATAGTAGTGGTGTTATGAAACCATGTAGGATTTTAGTTGTGATTTTTGTTTCTGAGATTTGTTTCATAGGATTTATTCAAAGTGAGTTTTTCCGGTGACTTTTTTCCCGTGACAGTTACCCAACTTTGTCCCTTCATTTCTACAAAAGCGAATTATTTAAGTTGCAGATAAATAATGAACCGAATATATATTTGAAATAAATTGGTTAAATAGTTCATAGCATCACATCTCATTGCCTTAGATATAACAATATTGAGTTGAGAATATATATGTTTTAGAAGATTGACCCTTTTCAGAAGTTGTTATTGTTATTGATGTATTGAGAGCTTCTAGCGACATTATATATTGTTAAACGCCTATATTGTAATCTTATTTATGCTTTAATTAAAATTCATTGTTTTCTCATTCACGCAACGCGTAAAGAAAACTGAAAATCTTCCCATTCACTTAGGATCCAGAGATATAATCCATATCTGTCAGAATTCGAGGATTTAGGCATTAAGGCGTTAGTTTAGTCCCTTACACTTTCTAGACAGAAAAATGAGATGCAATGATATAACATATCCCTCTGTCTCTCTGATAAACTGCCTGACCGCCTTCCTGAACATTTTAGTTAACTGTACAATATCCTGTTTCACACATTCAAAGTACAGAGTAGAACGGAACCACTATAACTGAGTGATCTGTTCCAAAATATATATCAGAGAGAATGCTGCGATCTGAGTCTTGTTCAGTTTTGATGTTGCCAAAAGCCACGCAGTAACATAAGGAAATATATCTTTCCTAGCATCAGCTCCCATACTGTAGGTTAAATTGACTAATCATCTTAGACTTAAAGCAAGTAAAGAAATATTTTGTGAAGTTCTTAAATCACACTTATTTAATTTAACCTATTAATAGTATATAAAAAACAAGTGTATTGATATAAAAAATGTTAGCTTAAATTCTGATTTAGTGATATTTTTAACATAAAGCCCCTTACAAAAATTCAAGTTGAATAAGTCACTTATTTATTTCTTATTGTTATTAATTTCATAGATGGATAAAAACTCAGAAGTTCAAATTTAAGGAACTCAGATTGTCATTTTTGATTACTACCAAACACAAATAGTATTTATCAGTGAGTAGAGTATATATATATATATATATATATATATATATATATATATATATATATATATATATATATTTTCAGCCGGGGAGAAATGACAGAAAATGGGGAGATATGGGGAGAAACTCCCAGATGTGTTTATTTTAAGCTGCAGAACCATAACAAAATGCAAACCAGAGTACATTCGTACAGGGATACAATTAATTATTAATTTATTCATCTGTTTAACAAAATAGTTTTAAGAATAATTAAAAATATTTAAGATATAATTGGTTTATTATGTCACATTTGGTACAAGAAAATACTGTATAGGTAACCGATGACTGCCTCTAGCAGTATGGAAAATTAATTTAATATAACTAAATTAAATCCATATATTTCAACACATATATTTTCCAAAATATAATGAAATATATTATTGTGGCAGAAATTAATTTACAAAAATCTATGTTTATAATAATAATAATAATAATAATAATGTATATTTAATAAAGCGCCCTTACTAGCAGGAGCCATTCAAAGGCGCTGTACAAATAATATGTAATATAATAATACCGTAATTAATATATCTGTAAAAACCCTGTAATGATTTAAAAGATAATACTTATTTACAGGTGAAAGCGACCTTAAATAGGTGTTTTTAGAAGAGACTTAAAATTTCCAAGAAACGACGCATTTCTAATATTTACCAGCAACCTTCCACAAAGTCGAGACACTGGCACCTGCAATATTATCTGACTGGATGACCTGAGTTTCTAGGATGACTTTCTAATGGAAACCAGTTCACACAGCTATTCTGGGGCCATATCATTAATATAATTATAAATTATTAATATAATTTTGAAATGGGAGTTACAATAGTCTATACGAGATGTAACAAAGGTATGGACTACAGTTACAAGTGATTACTGTGTCAAGAATGCTTTTAAACAGTGGATGTTCTTAAGATGGTAATAGGCAGCTAGGTATACTGATTTGACATGTTTATACATGTAAATACATTGGTCAAAAATAACACCTAGAATCATTAGTGGTAATCGAATATGCACCCATCTGTAATGCTGGTGTCTTTAACACAATGTGGTGATTCCAAATATAAAATATTTGTTTTATTATCATTTAGTTTTAGAAGATTTTGAGTCATCCATAGCTGAATATCGGCAATACAATGTTCTAAATTCTTCAAGGAAGATGAGAAATTTAACTCATTGTTAGGGTCCAGTGATATATCCAGCTGTGTGTCATCAGCATACAAGTGATATTTAACCCCATATCGCCGCGCAATCATCCCAAGAGGACGGGCATACATTGTGAAAACCAGAGGACCAAGAACTGAACCCTGTGGTACACCAGGTAACAAAAACTGAATGTCGGATAAAATACCATGAACAGACACTCTCTGGGAGCGTTGTTCCAGATAGGATCTAAACCATTCAAGTACTCTACCTGACAGACCAAACATGTCTTTTAACCTAGAAAAAAGTACATTAAGGTCAACTGTATCAAATGCAGCAGACAGGTCTAGAAGAACAAGTATTACTGGCTTACCTTGACATCATAATATCATTTTACACTCGAACCAAGGCTGTTTCAGTTTAAACTTTAATGAAACAAAACAAATGTATCCCCCTATTTGGCGACAAGTTATTTGTTATTCATAAATATAATTAATACCCTTGATGACTCGCTTCACAACATGTAATCTAGGATCACTAATGATAGGAAAACAAATATCTTGTGCCTTCAATGAAATTATTTATATTTATATTAGATAAATCATAGTGATGTTGTAACAAATGGTCCACAAATTGGCCACAAAGTAGCTATCAAACTTGGTATTTAATTAGTGAATGCAAACTACCCCAAATGTAATTGGTAGAAGTTTATTTGACCAAATAATGAGATTTGCAATAAGTTAGTTTTACATTATAGTTTTTACCTACCAATCAATCAAACTGACAGGAGATACTGACAATCCAACATCAGTAGAACTGGTTTAAATAAAAGTAAAGAAAATCATATAAGGGCTAGGAATTGAGTTGTGTAGCTAAATCTAAAAACTCCAAATATGTTTGTTGTGTCAGATAGCTAATATTAAACCCCTTGAAGTGATTGTAAATTACAAGTGTCATGTCAGTTATATATGTGGAGATTCTTGATTATGTGGATATATTTTAGGGGAAAATGCCAAAATGCACAAAGTGGCAAACTGCACAAAGTACCTTTGTGGAGCTGGACGCCGATCTACCAGTCTGGTCCTCACAGGAGTTGACTCATTTGACCTATGTTTGGAAATAAGACACATAATATACAAATAAATAGTAATGTTAGGAAAATGTTTATTATTTCTTCAATTATTCACAATCCTTGAAAATTTAAAAATGACACTATTTGAAACCGAATACAATTATTAAAGAAAATCTGTAACAAATAATACGCCTCAAATACTTTTGGTACAGATGTACAATGAAATTATGTAATATTTCACTTCGTGCCTTGATTGCCAGGCCAACAAAATAGATAAACACAGCAGACATAAGGCACCATACAACCACTTGCGGTGGAACTTTTAAACGGATCCATGTCGATCTTTTCGATCCTGACGTGAACGGCTTCAAATATGTTCTACTCATTGTAGATTAATTTTCGAAATGGCCTGAAGCCTTTTCTAGTGAAAACTCAACAAGAGAAGGAAATAGCAAAGATTCGATATCGTGACATAATTTGCGGTTGGGGAACACCTTATGCACTTGATAGTGATTGTGGAATGAACTTCCTATCTGCAGTTGTCACAGTGATTTGCAAAATCTTCAATTGCAAAGTTCAAAACTACAAGCTGACATCCACAGCACAATGCTACAGCAGAGAGACGCATGTCAACGCTTGCAAAAACTATACGGATCTATAGTAACCAACACCAAACAAATTGGCCAGATTTGTTGCCTTCTGTTGTGGCTACTTGGAGAGCCACTCCATGTGTAAACAACACACTTTTCAGTCCGTACAAGCTCCTTATGGGTGAGGAGATGCGACTTCCAATTGACACTGCTCTCATTACAAAGGATGCCACTCTGCCCAATGTTTATCGCCATCTAGAGGATTTGGCTGACGAATTTCAGGTGATAAATGGTATGGCGCATGAGAATATTACACAAGCTCAAACTCAAAATAAGCAATATCATGATCGTAAAGCAGTACAACATACAGTCTAAATTAGGCGATCGGGTGTGGATTAATAACACAAATAAAAGCATTGGTATGAATCATCCCGAGTTACAATCAAAATATGTTGGTCCCTATTACATCACTGATGTTAGCGACAAAAATACATATGAACTGCAGGATTGCAACACTCACAAACCATTGAAGTCAAGGGTCAATGCAGAACGGATAAAAAAAAAAATCCTAAAATTTGTATTCGGGCTTGTGAGTAGTCTAAAACACTAGCCCGGTCGGGCTACTGACATTTTGAGGTAGTCTTATGTTCGTTATCCGTAGAATGATTTTCCGCTGTTTTAGAGCTATTCGGTCGTGGTGGAAGAAATGAACGAAAATTCGTGGCTTGATCGATCTATCCCCCCCCCTCAAGAACTCTAGAAGATCTATGAAAATGTGTTGATAATTTTCCCAAATATGCGCACTAATAACACCGCCGCTAATAGCTCACCAACCGTCGCCAAAAAACGCTCTTCCCGATTGTAGGTTGGATTTTGGATCGATTTTCATTAGAAAACGCGTTCTGATAAACGGTAAATATTTTTCATCCAATAGTTTCCTGATATGAAATGGTACCAAAATATACTGCTCTAACCATTTCCAATGTCTTATTTATACATATTTACAAATAAATGAACCATGATTGAAAGATAGGAGATATTTTGGTGGGCTGTTGATCTTGGCTTGTAAACATCCATTTTGCATTATGATGATCACGTGACTCAAATACTCTCTCCTGAATGGCCAGTTGTATTTGTTTACAGTAAATAGATGCATATGGTCGTGTGTATATGGTGGATTTTTCGGTCCCTTTACTGTTTATTTGTTTGATCAGAGTGCTTTTGCATTTTATGAGGACCCAAACATGCCTGGCATGCTGGCCATCGTCAACCTACTGATAACATCGATTCCACCCACTGCTCAGTGTGAGAGGCAGTTCTCCTCCATGAACAATATTAAAACTTCATTGAGGAACTCTCTTGGCCAGGAAAATATATGTGATTTGATGTTAATTGCAGGTGATGGCGCGTTACCTAAAGAATTTCTTCCAGGGCCTGTTGTTGATAACTGGCTTGTATGTGGTAATGATGGTCGTCACCTCAATCACCACAAGAAGAACATTCCTGGCCAGATTGTAAACATCACAGATAATTTATTACAGGACAAATTATGAACTGCTGTATACTCAATAAAAACCTAAATACTTAATTATTGTCTTTATTACACACATTTTTGATCGTCTCTGTCGATTGCAAGGCATGTTTAATAGTTAATAATATTTCGTTGAGCTAGAAAAACATTTGTTGGGCTAGTGGATTTAAATTTTAGTAGCCATGGGGATAGTGAGATGTAGAAATATTTTCTGCCCTAAATGGTATAACAAACTGTAATTTTAATTTAGTGAACATGTTATGGTCATTGGTTTCTCTTTATGAAATAATTTTGGGGATGTCAATGTATTAATCCTTTCTCGGGAATATTATTTTAATCAGTTTCCCTCAGGTTTCCAGCTTTCTTCTGATGGACGTCTTAATTTGTTCCTTCCTGCATCCTAAACTTGGATATGGTATACACGAATATTAGTGTACCGGATCACCATGATATGTGTTTTCTTACAGGGAAGACTCCACGGGGTCCGATGAACCTCACGATTCCTTCATCTACAGAGGGTAGAATAAACTAATTATTTTACGGATTGCACAACTAGCTGCCCTATTTTTCATAGCTGCAACCGAATCTCTTGAATGTTACTACAGGTCGCGATGACTATATGCAAGTCTCTGACGACAGCAAGCGAATGCATGTCTACGATCATCACATATGCAGAAATGTATCTTTCTCTTGTCTCTCCTGCTCAAGGGTTTGCCGGGTCCCATCGACTTTGTCCGAAAAGTGTTCTGTCGGGATACTTTGTCGTGCAACATTTGCCTTCCGCTGCCTGTATAGGCATGTCACTTGTTTGGGGTTTTCCGATTGGTTTTTCTCAGGAATTCCTTTCCACATTTCTCGATCATCACTCGCTGAGTGCAGTAAACCCCCTTTTCAGTTATTCTCTAAAACTATTGTACTAATAAGTCCCATTTCAGACATTTTGGAAGCGTCCTTTGCACTCCATGTTGTCGGTTAATGCCTTACTTGCATATTCTTCTGTCCTGTGGGATAATTCCTCTTCATAATAGTCTATGGCTTGCTCTAACTGGTCCTGGGTCTCCCCAGCATATGACCTGAATAAATTGTTGATCCAACTAAATCGGAAAATATTCCAGGTTGGATTTGGGCATTGTGCAGACCTCATACCAGATGATGACGCGGGGATATCCACCTCTTGCTGTGACTACTCCACAAGAAGAAACTCTGATAGTATTGGGTTTTGACACCTTGCGGTTGCTCAGCCGATGGTTGGCCAGAGGGTCTGCATAGTGTGGCGGTGCAGAGTTGGTCAGATTGTTGTCTTGTTGCATGTACTCAAGCTTGGAGTAGTAGATCAGGAGCTCTTGAGGAATCTACAGATATTTGCCTTTGTAATGCCACTTGGCTCAGGCCACCTATGATAAAAATGTAGGACAGAAC
Organism: Paralvinella palmiformis; assembly: GCA_025642065.1. Lineage (NCBI taxonomy): Eukaryota > Metazoa > Annelida > Polychaeta > Terebellida > Alvinellidae > Paralvinella > Paralvinella palmiformis. The sequence goes on from JAODUP010001581.1 coordinate 94,522, forward strand.
ATACATAATTATTTAACACAGTTACAAAGTCATGGGGAGTCATGAAGATTCAATGCCATCATGCTTTTCCAAGGCTATTTTCCGGATGTATATGCTGTCTGTAGGCACTCATATTTCCTGTTCAGGAGGAACACCTTGTTTAAAGTCCCATTTTTGAACCCGTATTCCTTGCGCCGATTTCTTGAATACCTGCACCGTTTGTGACCATAACGGACACGAGGTGCTAGAAGCACTGAAAATAGGAAGCTAGCAAGGTGGCATGCCTTCATGTCAATGCTTATTATATAAGTCATGAAGTTCCAGAGGCCATCATGGCCGTGTTCCATACAAGATATCTTGATAACAACCAGCAGTGGGTTTGGTGTTGGATTCCAGCCATTCCAATTTTTGGCCATTTTACTAGCAGCGTTGCTCATTCCTATGGTTCTTTCCTCCAGTGACTCTTCATCTAATGCAGCACAGTCTTTCCCAAATTTCCTGTATTCTGATGGTGATGTGGTATTATAGGACGGACTAGTAGATGAGCTGTACCCTTGTTATCGAAGAGCCAGAATGCATGAGGAATTTCCTTGGCTGCCCCGCATAGACGGCGGTGGCACTCAGGACGCCTTCGAAGTGCTCCACCACTTTTGGGGAAATATCGTTCAGTTAGCCAACCTGGAGAGAGGACAGGTGTGCAAGATTTGGATATCTGGGAAGATATAAGCAGTAGCGCAGTAGACTGTCTGGTAGAAGATCTTATCGGTGCCAGTCACAGTTCCAGTGCAAATCGGGTAATCTGAACGAAAACTGCCCCCCCCCCCAATATACTGGGCCAACTCATTTTGACCGCTCTTTGTATCAATGAAAGAAAGTTTTATTCAGAATAAAATTTATTTTGGGAGGTTTTCTAAAAACCCCGAGCAACCTGTCGTCTGTCATATGTAAAGCCACCCTGACTTTGATGCCATTGACAGCCTCAACGTCATCGGGCTCTTCTCATGTATTCCATGTATAGAAGCCTGCAGTAGCGCAGTACACTTCATACTCGTCTTTGAATTTAAAATTACGGGTTCCCTTTTGGCGGATGTAACAGAAATCGGGCTTAGACATCCAGGTTGTTAAAACCCCCATTATGAGACATATGATATTTATACTAGTATCTCTTCTATCAGATCACCCATTGTCGCCATAGCGCGAAACAAGTTACCCATTACAAAATGATCTCTTCCTAGTTTTGTTTTTTAAATGCAACTAGGTCTAATATGACTAACCGAACATGCTATATATTCTAAATTCTAAATTTATTTAGAATTAGACTATGTTGGGAAGCTATAAATTACAGATCATATCCGACTCCCTCATTTGAGATTGCTTGTTAAGTTAAAAACTGCCATTTCCGCCATTATTATTATTATTATTATTATTAACGTATTATTGTATATAACCAGCTTCTCCAGAGCCAGATATTTGAACCGAGTCACATCTTGGCCCCAGTTTCGCTACAGGTATATATTAGTCTCTGAACCCCTATATAAATAGAATGACATGGTACATATATTTTGTTCCCCTTCCGTGAGATATGTTTCAGTGCAGCTTTTTCTGCAGACCTCAATTCTCTCATCTCTTTTACAAGCAGAACGGTTGTGTCCAATAATGTTTACAATAGTATTACCAGGATTATATAATCTGATTACACTCCTCTAATTCATTGCAAAATAATAACCATTAATCACAAATTGACTTCTAATGTTATATTAATTCTGTGTGTCAAATGGTATATTTCAAGTATTAAGGTGATAACATTTTACATTAATTATGATTTTATGTCGTAAGGTACTTCGGCGTAAACATTTGTGTAGTTTTAAAATATTCCATAATGAATCATATACATCTCTACCTAATTATTGAAGAACGTATTTTGAAATGTAGTACACACATGCCATAGATTATCATATTCCAATTTGTCGCAAATAAAAACCTCGAATCAAAAGGTACATATCCCCAGATGAAAGGGGAATCCTAGAAAGTCTCTAACATACATTTTTCATTTAACTAATTAATAATGTATTAGTAACAATGACGATATCTATATGAAAAATAATGATCGATATTTTAAATTATTTCTTCAATAAATACAATAATTTTATTATGTGACAAGAGTGTGGTTATTAAAATCATAAACGCACCTGTATACATGTCAATTAATGCATGTCGACTAAGGTATTTGCTTCTACTATGTAAGCCATGTTCTAAACAAACTTGACAAAATACGATGCCTTTAGCCTGTTTGTGTGTGGAGAGCATTTGGTTTAGCCTTTCTTCTAGTACCTGACATTATAATCAGAAAAATAAGTGTTCTTTATCGAAGTGTTTCTGTCAGAAAATAATTATTTTTACGCAGAGCAGCAAAACATATAAGTTTGAAATGTGTACATGTAAATATGTATAGCATAGTATTCCATATATCAGGACCTCTGACTCATATAGAGGTAGAAAATTGTGTTGAAGAAACAGAAAATTATGTCACAGAAGCTGTGATGGTTCCTCAAAACACAAGAATAAAACGTTAAATAGTAAGAACTGTATATGACTTTATGGCAACAGTAGACTTAGTAGATTCTACAGCTAAACTTTTTTTTCCTTCTCGAAGTATGACGTTGATGTTCTACTGATGTCACAATCAACTGTAGTGAAGATTAACTAAAGGAAATTGGAATTTAAAATTATAAGAACTAACTGGCTTTGTTAAATGTATGCAAAGATCATTTTCAGCAATAATACTATGTTTAGGTAATATTTTGTTTATATATATATATATATATATATATATATATATATATATATATATATATATATATATATATATTTGTTTTTTATATACTGGTTCTATATTTACATATTTTGTATGTTTTAATTTTGTAGATAACATTACAGTCATCATATCACCTCTTATTGGAATATTAGTTGCAATAATAATGTTCATTACTATCCTAATTCTATTGTGGAAAAGTGATTACTAAAATAGAGTAAGTTGATAATTACCTCTTCATATGATTATTTACTTTCCTAAAACTGTGTCTTTTCTAATTAATGAAAACATAACGATGTTTTAGAGAGTTTAATGTTATTGCAAAATTAAAAAAAAAATTTTATTATGCATTAATTGTTTTATAGAATGAATCAACTGACCTTGAATATCAAACATTTATACCAACCAATGCTTTAGGTATCTAACTGCTCTCAGCTATTTTCTCGCATACTTCTAAAGTGTTTATGGTAATTTTTAGAAATAGAGTAATTCTTCCCAGTACTCACATAATATGTTTTATTAATTATTATTATTATAGTTACAAAGAAGCTTTCGTGTACTTTAAACATCTACATCACTACAACACTGGCATTCCCATTTCTTTTTCTAATTTTTTTTGCTTTTATTTCAGATGTAAAACAATAGAGCCAGTCACAAGAAAGGTCTGTATGTTTAATACAGTAGCTTATTTGATTTGGTTGTGAAATTTTGATTACGTTATTATTTAGTCCATTATGATTCTAGTAGATAACAAACTTTATGTATTATAATTATTGTCAAAACCTATCCAACCAGTTTTATGTCAATTTCAATTATGAATTTAACATAAATACTGAACTTTTCATGATTAATAACTATGGGGACATCAGCAACATGATTAGAACTAAAGAAAAATATTAGTGCTGCCCTTTGTGCAGTTGCTTGTACACTGGATTTCATAATCTAAAGATAAATGACAATGTTGTCAGTTACCAGTTGTCTATGGAAGGTTTCTGATAATCTTATTTGTCTTAATGATCTTTTCCCATAAGCAGCGATCTGGACTAACTTGTGATAAAAGATAGGATAGGATGATACGATTTGAGTTAATATTAGATATGATACAATATACTTCATTAACCCATTGCTGGAAAATAAGTTACAAGCATAGGAATTTGTAAAAATAGATATAATATGAAACACCAAAAATACACATTTTTGAAGAACAACCTCAAATGAGGTAAATACTCTCATTAAAACAATGGCTCCTAACTAGACAAACAATGATAAAGGCATATGACAGGTTAAAGGCAATATACTGGACGACTGATTTGTTTTTTCACACTCGCGTCATCCTCGTTCAATTATAAAGCCCGCAGCTGCATGCTACTTCTTCACATAGTCGTCGTTATCACTTCTTGTTACAGCCTATCAGCATTCTATGGGGTGTGTTGTAACTATTGTAGTCTATTGGTTGAGAGTAATACGAGACTGTTTTCTTCTAAAATATTACATACACGTAAACAACATCCCATTAGTTGGAATAGTTCAAGCTATGCTATAAACAAATTATATATCGAAATTGAAACCCAAATGAATTAACTGTATTTGTGCATGGTCAAGTCCGTTCTTTTGGGTGCAGTAAAACGTCTTATAATTCAACCGAACATCGATGAAGAAATACAAGTAACTAGACACTTACAGCTAAAAATGCTACCAAAGACTATTTATAACAAGACGTGTTACTTCGCGTTTTAACATGGGACGCCATTCTGAATGCATGTAGCGCCAGGGCCCTAGCGACCGGAGGAACTTGGCGCCTAATGGCACTGGTTCATTCTGCGTCACTTTCGGCTGCAGTAACAGGAAAAGTATGCACAGATAAAGACATTCCCGAACGGAAATGAAAGTTAGTGTAAAAGTTTGATATGATCTGGCTTTTTAAAAATAAAGAATATTTATAAAATAAGCATAAACATTTGAAGTAGACACGGCACCACTTGACGTGACCCAAGCAGTAGGCCCAAAGCAGGATCTATCTAGATCTATATTTGTTTCATATATAAAATTTCTATAATTTTATTGAACAATATCAACCTATTAATCACAAAATGGGTATGTAAGATTTAAATATACCTAAGCTTACAGTTACATGTACTGGAGCCACTGAAGATGTTATGGGCGGGAGGTATATTTTACTTTATTATTGTTAATAGTATAATTGAACTTCTAAAATTACATTACTATAATCAGATAATGTTTCCCTAATTACAATAATTATAAGTAGCTGAGTATTTACATGATCACCTGCATCCATATTTATTTTTAAACGTAAGCAATTGGTACGTATTAATATATATGGACTTCTATTTATAATTTAAATGTTATGAAATTAATTATTAAATACCTCAACTAGTGGTAGAAACATTCATTTAGTTATTTTTTCTATTGACAGAAGTAAAAGATGGGTTATTAATTGTTATCGTTCAGATATATGATGAGGAAAGATTTAAATTACTTGAATACTAATTGTGGAATGTATGATATGCATTTCACTGAAACGGAATTCATGAACCAGACAACTTATCTAGAATGCTATTCCAACTATTTTTGATGTACCAAATCCACCGCATGCATCCACTGAAATCAAAGAGGAAGGTATTAACAGATAGGAGATTTATATAGGAGACAGAGCCAGCTGTGATGGTAATTTATATTTATAAATATTAATGGTGAAAATTGGTATTATAAAATTAATTAAATAAGAAACAATGCATCAAACCCATGAAATTTTGTCAGCCCATTTCATATCTTAATACAAAAAAAAAGGATTACCAGCACCTGAATTAGTACTTGAATGTTCAGCTCATGTGCTTTAATTGGTATACTTCTCTTCATAACTTAAATACATATCAAATCAAATAATCAACTTGAAAAAAGAGGAAAACATCTGTTTACACATTGTGTATGCACTTGGTTCAAGTCATTATTTTATAAGATATTGTTCTGTTTCAGTCCTTGCAGTTCTATGATGATGAGATACCATGTAAACAGGCCAATCTCTTGGTTATAGATTTACCGGTGTTATCTGTTACGGTAGTCAATGCATGTGTCTATTACATCTCTGGGTATATTCTGTCTAACTTTAAACAGTTAACTGATTTGGACTAAATGTCATATTTTTGTAGTAGTGGTTGTTGAGGGCTGGAAAGAATTTGGGTTATTCTGTCCATTTGATAACAAATGACTGATTGTAACTGTAGATGAACCCGTGGCACAAGAGATTTGGTGCCGCTTATTGTATGAAAGTACTAATTTCTCTATCTCTCACATGCTAACGCAAACATAAACATTGTTAATATTCCATGTATATTCTTTGTTCTCAGCTGGGCAGGCCTATATTGCATGGTCTATATTATTGAGGTGTAGGCTTTAAATGAACTTATATTTTTTAAAGTTAATATATGATAAACGGATAAGATAATTATATGGTGAATTGTGTTATGGTTGTGTTATAATAGCTGTATATATCATTATATCAATATATGCAAAAAATATAAAAATGTATGGACTATGATAAACTGACTTGATGAAAGTATGTTTGTTTGCATTTACCTCATATATACCTAACTGTTTTCATTAAATTGTGAATATTTATTTACAGTCTCAGAGCTTCGTTTCCTTCGATATCATGTGTGCACAATTAAAGTGTCTATTAATAAAAGAGTATGTGATCATGTAACATATAGTACTAGTATTGGCAATTCATTTCAACCATGCGTACACATGTACACGATCACATTTATCTGAGAAATACCTCCGGTTGCTGGAGGCGCCACTGGTTCAAAGTTCAACATGGCGCGGCAAGAGTAACGCCTCTCTATATTTAAGCTCTCTGATGCTACTATTCATACTTCTTGTTCAAACACCAATAAAAATCCGGTTTATTTTGCAGAACACGTACACAATTTACGCAACCACTCAGAGCGTGCCTGTGATTTATATTGACATTGTATGATTGTACCGATGCCTGAACTATGTCTTGTTAAGTTAGGGGTGCCTATTCACTATTCTTATTTTAATACCGTTAGGCTTTACTTTTCTTTAATAATTATTTATTCTAGATTAAATAATATTAAATAGATTTTGTGTCAACTAAATTACAAATTAAACTTTCAGTATAAATAATAAAATACAACAGTATATGTTTTAGGTTTGCTGCTTGTAGCCATGTGCAGGAGGTCAGGTACATCGATATCACCAAAATGCCATTTTGTTTCATAAAGTCAAAGGTGATACATTCCATTAGGATCAGGGACAAGCCCAATGATCCTACCTGATGAAAGAGACCGCTGATATCTACTAGGCTCATTGCACATGCATTGCAGGGTAAAAGTAAATTAAAAATACATACCTATGAGAGTAAATGTTTTGTTTTGAATATGTACTAAATGTGGTCAGCTGATAGATATCAATTAGCTTGAGACACCGTACAACCCATTACTTGATATATTATACGAATGTAGGATAAATTAAGACATACCAACAAACTAGTACTGATTAATAATATTTATTATTACTAACATATTAAACATTATTATTAATCACATATTTTAAGCTTGTGTCCTTTTATCTAAATATATTTATTTGACAACTGTTTGTCATAGTTACTGTCCAGAGCTTCCCATTAAATAACATTTTACTTGCCCATCACACCTGCATGTTCACTAAATATGTATTGTTATTCAGGCTAGGCGAAGTTTGCAGCAGTGTTGGTGCTCTGTTGTTTAAAGTGGAAATAGCAGTGAAGATGGGACTTACGAAAACATCTTTTCATCTGTGAAGTATTCAAGTTGAGTGACAGCTTCTGCAAGCAGCTGGAGTCCCCGTCACTACAATACATGATGGAAAAGCGCTTCCTGCTAGGCAATTGCAATAGTCCCCTCACTTCTGCTTGTCCATCTGGACAAGCCAACCTGCTATCTACATAGGTTCCAAATTATTTTTTTGCTCAAAATGCTGCCTTTGTACCTCTAAACCAGAGTTTATGGGTTAGGGGATTTAGAGTAATACTGATTTATACCCACAGCTCCTCACCACTTTCTTTAATGATGAGAACAGAGCTTTATCAGACCATGTATGGGTAAAGTGTAATTTTATGCATTTAAATTATCAGTGTTCTTCAGATCAATGGATCAATTTAGAGTTGTCAACAAGAAACCAGACAATCAGTCAACTTTGGTATATAATCATCAAAAAGGCAGAATAATCAAATACTACTTAAAATATAAAACACATGACCAACTAATATGTTAAATCGATAGGAAATATCTTGGTAAAGTAGATTAACACGTAACTTCATCAGAATTAACAGAATAATATCAAGGGGGGAGATATATCTTGATGGTGGCAAAAGCTGGGGTGCGGTATCCAGCTAACCAGACAAACACACTATCAGGTGGCAGTATTGCTGGTTGCCTTTTAGGAACTGTTCCGTGAACTTCCTCTCTTCACACTGGTTGACGCCTCATTCTCGTGCTGCAGTCTATAATAATGTTATAATCAGATATGATGACTGTGAGAACATCTATAGGCCCAGGAGGAATAATGTTGCTTCAGTTTTCTGTTCGGCATCTTTCATATCCTATTGCTCATAGAAGACATGTTACTTCAGCCTCACAAATCTTTCCTTCTTTCCTTCTGGATTTAAAATATCACCGGTAGTGTAATCCATACGTGAAGATGGCACATAGTCGGGACTACAGACACCAGTGCAAACTTTACCTGTAAAAATAATAATTGATAATAATTCAGCTACTACTTTTTTGGCCCTAATAACATATTACATTACTGAAATAGACATGATTACAGCCAAAGTTTAGGATCAGACAAAGTAGCAACCTATTTTGTATTACTTTGTAATCACCCTTCCCTGGTTGCAGAAATCTACATAGATTTGATAGGTAATTACAAGGATAGTAATAATAATATAGACCTATCTATATTTAATAAAGCGCCTTACTAGCAGGAGCCATCAGATGCAGTACCAAGAATTCTAACCACCAGCTATCATATTTCCTTTTAACTGATTTACCTTTTAACTTAATTTCCGAACTTTCACGAGGCTTTGCTAGTGTATACTAGGGGTTAGTGTGTGACGTCATCTTTGCCAAACATCACGTAGTGCCACAGCTTGTTTACAAGCTTTCTGACCAGTTGACAGACTAAATATAAGATTCCGACGAAAGATTTGACATTCTCAGGGATATCAAGCCCTACAGCTTTGATCCACTAGGTATATAGGTCGGAGACAGTATTAATTGCGAGGAATTAGCTGCAGAAAGTGCATATGTGGACCCAGACCAGCCACCTGTGTCACCGTTACCCGGCCTAAGTCCACAAGAAGAGTTGGATCGGTGTGTAAGTCAACACCCTGGGCATGAATGCAAATATTTATCTCCTTCTATCGCACAACTTCATTTAAAATAAAGTGTTATTTGCCTGACACAGGAGACCGATGGCTGTATGGAGCTCTCCCGTATGTTGTCTATACTAGTCTATACAGGATGTGCCACCCTCGGTGTATCTTTTTAGTAATTTTTAGTAATTTTCGGGGGTTGTCATTTCGGGCCGGATCTAATCATTAGTATTTGATGTATGCTTCTTTGCACAATTGTATGCGAAAGACTAGAACATGTTATATGCTTAATAAAGACAATATAGAACATATGACACAGGTTAAACAAGGCCACGTGGAGTGTTTGAGGTTCGGCTGCGTGAGATGCCAGGAAAACAAGTTTTAAACCACCCTAATTTTATTTCTATGGAAACATTTAATATATCTCTGATTGAAATTGATTTTATTATATTACACAAACATTTTGACTAATTTGGGAATTTTTTTCCTGTGCCCTTTAAACGATAATCATTATTTATCTATCAAAGCAACCTTGAAAAAGTTTACTTTTACAATGAGTGTTATATTTTCAAGACAACATTTCAAATACATTCACTAACTGCCTGATTCATGTCGGTACCAAAACCTTAAAGAAAACACATATTATTTGAGAATAATGCGTGAATTTGTTGAAAATATTTATTAGACAAAATATTTTATTAACTTCCCTAAGAATGTCCGTGCGGTGTCTATGCTATCCGTGCGTTATCCGTGCGGTATTTAGGCCAACCGATTGGAACTTGGAAACCAATGTTGGCGCTTGATCGCATTCAGCATTCAAGATGTTGTTGTTTCTCTTATTTCAGAATGAGATGAAAGGACAATGAACTATCCAAACAAGGACTAGTACGCCCCTCATCAATACACGACACCACTATAAATAAATAATTTAACTATTTTAAAGAGTAAATACAATGCAAATAGCCGCAACTTGTCTTGTTTTCCCAACTATTGCGCAACAAATGATCAAGTGACTCGGCGTGTGACGTCAATTTGAAACGTGCTATATACTACATTTATTTATTTTACATTTACTGTAATGCTCAAGTTACAGTACATTTGATATTTAATGTAAACAAAGTGAATTAGATCTTTATTCCAATAACATAACAATAATTTTTGGATTATAATATTCATGATTATAACGATGAAATGTTCATTACTGCCTTGATACCTTGATACCAGATCTAGCGAGTAGTCATAACACAGCCTGTTAAAACCTCTGGTCATTGTAACGCTCCGTAATATGATGTTTGTCTAATCAGGACTTGGATGTATTTAATGTAGGACTGTCTACTGCGTGCATTGGTTACCAGTTCCAATCGTTTGTCACTCTCTGACTGAATACATTTCCCCTCAATCTTGATCTTGAGCGGCGTTTCACTAGCTTGAGGCTATGCCCGCTGGTGTTTGATATGTCAGCTAGCTAGAAGAATTGGTTAGGTAGTGTAATAGACTTACTGAATATTATTTGCAAAGGCAATTTTATTGCGCTGGACAGTTCCTTTAGTACCCGTGGATGGAATCCATCTGGGCCTGCTGTCTTGGAGACTTACAACTTATTTGGTTTCTTCTCAGCCAGATCTGGATTAATTATTACATCTCTGAATATAACCCTTTCCTGTCGTTCATTCATAATAGGTATAGTGTATGTGTCTTCCCTGATGAACACACTAGTGAAGTACTTGTTTAGGATTTCTGACTTTTCGTGATCATCACATGTGAGGCTGCCACCCTCCTTCTGTATGTCAACAAGGCCTGTTTTGTTCTTTAGCTTGGACTTGCAGTATCTCCAAAATTCTTTTGAGTTGTCCTTCAGACTGGCTGCCAGGTTCCGTTCAAAATATCTGCACAAGTTTCTTGGCAGGATTACGAATTCGTTTTTCTCCGTAGTTTGATGAATGTAGTCCAAACGATCCCCAGTCAGCCGATATCGTTTCGATACATGCTGGTTCTTGTTAACTTTTACTACGGCTTCCTGGTCATCCAGAATGTTCCCTTTTTGCCTTTTCTGGGAGCTGAGTTTGGTATGTATTTCCTCATTTGGTCATTTAACACGAGTGAGAAAAACGTCCATCCATCTTCTGTAGCCAAAATGTCACGTGGATAATAATACTAATAATAACAATAATATAATAATAATAGTGTAGATTAAATAAAGGACACCTAGTAGCAAAATTCTTCCTTTAAATTGAAACTTAGGTTTAATTTTAAAATTGTTTTGGTTTATGCTGACCGAAAATGATTTTTACAACATGAAACTTCAAAATGGGACTATAGTCTAATACTCTGAACTGTCTGTAATCTTGAAGGTAATGATTGATATATTATTATATCAAATTATTAATTATTCCAGAAATTATCAGTATTAAAATAAAAATGACTTTGATAATTTCATCTAACATCAATCACAGATTCAATCATGCTGCAAAAATATGTCTTTTTTGTGTAGTGGGAAGATATATTCTTTTATCACCAAGTCAAAAAGACAGGTATTTGAAAACCCTTGGCAAAAAGGTTTTTTTAATGAAAAACAATTTAATCATTATCCCACTTGAATTAACATATTTATAATTATATCAGTTACAGCAGTTTTTATATCACAGATTATCCTTATACAGAAGTACAGGTTCCACATATGAAGATAGGTACATCTTTTGGAAATAGAAATATGCCTGGTTGTACACGAAGCACTGACAGACAAAAAGGTTCACCTGTAAGTCACCTTATCAGGTTGATATTTAATATTAGTTGTTTTGTAATAAAGAAGTTTGTATGAAATAAATATTTTATTAACTTTATGTAAGTATAATGAACATTCTGTTCAGTATCGTGTCGCCAATCGCTATGCAAGTTGTACGGATCACTGTGCAATCCTAAAATGCATCGCTTAAAATCGCGAACCAATATCTAGCATAGTATTTAGTTCAGAGATGTTTTTGAATACGAAGTGTCTACATGAGTACATGTACATGATACTTACGCTTTTACCCGTAGTCTAAACGCACGTGAGGGTGTGCGCGCATTTGTTTTTGAAATGATAATGGCGGAGTTAGTGTTTATCTTGTCATTTACTATTGTATAACTTTAATAAATTAAATGGCCACAAAATGCCAACACTTTTAAGTTTAAAGTCTAAAATACACCAGTATATCTTGTAGTTATATCAACACAAAAAAGGTCACGTACGCTTAGAGACCAATACTAAAGATACGGCAGTTAGAGTAATGCCATTAAAACTAAAACTAATGTAACCGGAAATGAAAACATGCGCATAATGGCTCAAGTACGTTTCGACTACGGGTCTAAACATACGGCTCATGTATGTGTAGCAACTGCCATTGGAATAAACTTATCTGTAACAGTGGTTCAAAGTTTACTGTAGATTAAAACAATTAATTTGTCTGAAATTCAATTTAATATGTTTGTTTTTTTGGACGATATATCTGGCTTGCTAAAAATTAAATGCATGTACTTTATTAAAATGTCCCTTTTCAGATTCATCCAATAACCATTACTTATATCTGGCATACGATATATACATAATGTATTGTTGAGAAATATTTCAAAAATGAAAGGGAAACACACTAGATCTCTCCTATCTTTGCATATAATGTTTTGCTGTAATTCTTTTAAGTTAGATCAATTTTGTTATTATACAACATAAAACGTATGACTAATTCTAACTTGCCTTAAAATTTACTACACAAATTATGCAATTGCTAATATATTTTCTGATTTATTAGCAATTGGTGCTAATAATGTTTTAAACAAATCATATTCCTTGAAGTAGAGCATGACTGCAACGAACGCTTATTTTTATACTCTTTCTGAAACTCCAAGGGTCTATTTTAGATTTTGAACTAGGCTGGGTGCGCTTCTCAGAGAGTGGTAATTGCCAGATTTTATTTGACTGGTACTCTGATCTTAAAGTGTACATTAGATGGAACAATTCATTGAATGGTTGTATCCAGCTTTTAAAAGGCACACGACAGGGAGGATTGCCATCTTCCTTCCTTTTAAATCTATTTTATCAGAAAATTATCGACATTTTAAATTGTGCAGTTGGAGGAATTTTAATTAATGATGTGCCATATAACATATTTTGTTATGCTGATGTTTTGGTACTGACAAGTATTAGAATTGACAGGACTCCAGAAGCTGATTAATTATGCAAATAATTATATTGTTTAAATAATTATATTGTTTCACATGGACTTCAGTTTAACCACACCAAGACACAGTGTGCCACATTTGGACGAAAAGCCCAACAAACTGGATTGTTCCTCGGTGATTGCAAACTAGCAGAGACTGACAGAATCCGATACCTCGGGGTGGTTATTTCAGATAATCCATTCTATTATACCGAATCCCGCATCAGTGCCTGTCGCAGAGCCTTTTATTCTCTCCAAGGTGTAGGCCTGTGTAAGCGTGGTACAAATCCTGACACGATACGCTATTTGTGGATGACAGCACTCAAAACTGTTCTTACATACAGAATATCATGCATGAATATGTCCATAAAAGCAATAGAATCAGTTGAGAAGTGTCAAACTAAATTATTCTTATATACTATCACTGGGACAATCTGATACGAACAGCATTACTGGCCGAACAATGGTACACTGTAAAAAGGACGATGTGTCAATGATTAGGTACTTGTATGATGATACATATTCTAGTCAAGTCAAAAGACAATGTAAACCTGTAGAAAACGATAGCCTAGTCAACGGATTTTATAACCCTTATACATGCTCAATTTACTTTTATGTCCTTTTTAATAGTTTAAACTGTAAACGGTTTGAGATATATTTTATTGTGTGTTTCCTTAGCACAATTGTGCAGTATATTGTATCCTCTCATATTTGGAGGTTTTATTAATAAAATAAAATTTAAAAAAATATGTAAAGTGTTAATAAATTAATGTAAATTGTAATTTGTATGTTATTATTAATTAGATGTGTGCATATATATATATATATATATATATATATATATATATATATATATAATTTGGTTTTTGTGTGTGTGTGTGTGTGTGTGTGTGTGTGTGTGTGTGTGTGTTGCACTAATTTTCAATTTGCTAAATAACAAATATTTATTCAAGTACTAATAGTGTTGAGGGCGCCTCCGTGGTCTAGCGGTAGCGTGTTAGACTACAGATCACTACCACCCCTGTTCGAATCCCGGCGTGGGCATATCTGAAGGTTGTTTCGTCTTTCACTTCGTCTCATTACCTTCGGAGGTCGCTCGGCCCATTTAGCCTATCTTGTGCACAAAAGTGGCCGTAAAACATCAAATCATCATCACTAATAGTGTTATGTTATTTTGATATTATTTGTGTAACTAAGATACAAGTTCGCCTGAAATTAGTCTTCGCTGAATTAATGTCATAACGATATGTAGATAACTGAAATCAGATATTACAGGACGGGAATCTATATACAAAAATAACTCACACTATTTGACGAAGTAATCTTCTGGTTTTGGCAATATCATAGAAAACAAATTGAATGTGTTGTACCCTCATTATTATAGTTTTATAATTTTCATGATTCTAAAATTAAGCACAAATTTATATATTAATACATAATGTAATACACGTTTTCTTTAATATATGAACAATTTAAAATCATCAAATACTATGCATAAGACTCTTCTGTTTATAATTATGTATATATAGTTATTGTAAATAGCTTACATATATGTATTAGATGTTTAAAAATATGTATACCGACAAATATTAATATAGTATATATATATATATATATATATATATATATATATATATATATATATATATATATATATATATACGCACACACATGAACATGCTTAAATCAGTACCCGCAAACAGCAAATCGGTCTGCATGTTGTTGCTAAAGACCCCCTTCTAAATTAATATTAAATATTCTTAATAAATTGGCCTTTCTCTCTTCTGAATACCAGTCGAACACACTTTCAACCCAATGGCTTAGATAATAAATACATTGGATATAACAATTTCCTACAATCTGATGTTACCGCTATATCAGACCTGACAGCAAGAAGAAAATATTTCCAAACTTCAAACAATTAGTTATATGGCAATTGTTGTGAAAAACGTCACTGATGGCATTTTAAGTACAGGAATTAATATAATTGTTACTAATTATGTTAACCAGTAAAGAGTATTTATTTATCAATAGTGTAAACTCTTTGGATATCGGATATATATAAAAACAAATTCTCATACTCATCCGTTAAAAACATAGTGTCATAATTATTAAAATTTTCACTTAATAAGAAACTTTTTATTGTCAGTGTAAAATGATAGTTTGGTGATCACTATCATAAATAATGGCAACAATCTATATAAGAAGGGACCAACTTACTAATGTAAGTACAATCTACTGAGATACCCCGGAATGTCACTGTGAGAACTAAAATATCGTAGTATATTGCAATATTCAGGGGCGGATCCAGGATCGTTTGTATGGATGTGTCTAAACAAGAGTGAAATAATTATGCGCGCAAGTAGTGTCGAAGAGGGGTGAGTCTTCCCCTTCTTCCCACTACAACATTCGTATTGTTCAAGTGAATATTGTGTTTAATACTGGTAGAAGTAGACATTCCTGTGAAGAAAGACCCATGGTATGAGACTTGGTGATTAACTAATAGTTCACACAGATCTCTAGGATTATAGAGGATTGTTACTAGAAGCATGAACATTTATCTAGTCATAATGTGAGATATTGTGCATTATGTCATTAAATATTTAATAAGCAGACTTACCATTTATTTCAAGGTGCACACTGATGAGAACGAAATAAGGATGTTTAAAATATTGATTACCTCATGTAAGTCTACATCAGTTAGTTGTAAAGGCTGTCTATCTATATACCTCATTATATAATGACATCAGAGTTAGCAGGTCGTCATGCCATGATTCAAATAGCTGTGGGGAGACATCCCCAGTTTGACCTTTAAATATGGTATTAGACTCAGCAAACCACTTTTTGGTCAGCAGTTGTCTGCAGAGAAATGGCTCTGCAGCACTTACAGTAAGATATCAATAAAAGGAATGGCAATTGATCTCGGATAATAAAGAAGAGGTGTGTCAGCAGGTATATTTAACCTATCACTTGGTACCTTGGCATGTCCTCTTCAGTACCTATATATGAAGCCAGCTGAATTTCTTTGTGGTACCGGCTCTGGAATTATACACCTATGATATACCTCAAATATTGAATATCTGATTTGATATGATCAATCATTGTGTATACCTGAAAGACGTCAATATATCTTCTTTATAGTTTAGCTGACAAACCTTTCAAATAATCCAAACTATTCTTTAATACTGTGAAGCCAACAATAACTGCAAAACTCTGCCGACTACTTTTCAAACCATAAGCCGCAGTCTTGGTGTCACCCTCCCAATTCCAGCGACTTTCATTAACCTTTGGAAAAACATAGGGATTAACCATAGAATCAAGGCAATTGGCCACATGTTGATAAGGTTCACAAAATGTTTTCAAACAAAAATGTTTTTCAACCAAGAGTGTCTTGCACAAACCTCTATGTTTCTTGTGGGGAGTATTGGAACAATATTGTTTGAGTACAAGCTCTACTTATTTTTGCCTCCTGGGAGAATTGTCAATAAATTGTACATACATATTATTATTTAACAGATAAATCATAATTATACTTGTTGGAGGTTTTTTGTTGTCTTTTCTCATTAGTTACTGAACACAATTGATAATACATTAAAATAAATATATAAAAAGGCTGTACTACTTGGTTCCCATCTGTAGAGTGAAATATCCTATTGAAAATATCACAAACAACATAAGTACCATCCAATTGCTGTTTTGTCAAGATCCATAAAAGCTACCCTTGTAAAACCATTATTGAAAACCACACTATGGACTGTAATATTCTAAAGAATTACAGACCTGTTTCAAATCTTACATTTGTATCTAAAGTTATAGAAAAGGCAGTTTATTTCCATCTAAACAAATATTTATTCAATAATAACATTAATGAATCACTACAGTCTGCCTATAAAAGTGGTCACAGCACTGAAACAGCCTTGGTTAGGGTGAAAAATGATATTATGATGTCAATTGATCAAGGTAAGTCAGCATTACTTGTTTTTCTGGACCTATCTGCTGCATTTGATACAGTTGACCATAATATACTTTTCTTTAGGTTAAAAGACATGTTTGGTCTGTCAGGTGAAGGACTTGAATGGTTTAGATCTTATCTAGTACAACGCTCCCAGAGAGTGTCTGTTCATAGTATTTTATCTGACATTCAGTTTTTGTTATCTGGTGTACCACAGGGTTCAGTTCTTGGTCCTCTGGTTTTCACAATGTATACCCGTCCTCTTGGGATCATTACGCAGCGATTTAGGGATAAATATCATCTGGGTGCTGATGATACATAGCTGTATATATCGCTGGATCCTGACAATGATTTAAATTTCTCCTCTTCCTTGAAGAATTTAGAACATTGTATTGCCGATATTCGGCTATGGATGACTCAAAATCTTCTAAAAGTTAATGATAATAAAACAAATATTTTATATTTGGCATCAACACATTGTGTTAAATCCCTAAATACACCAGCATTACAGATGGGTACATCTTCGATTACCCCTAATGGGTCAGTAAAAAATCTAGGGGTTATTTTTGACCAATGTATTAACATGCATGAACATGTCACATCAGTATGCCGAGCTGCTTACTACCATCTTAAGAACATCCACTGTTTAAAAGCATTCTTGACACAAGAAGCACTTGTAACTGTATTTCATGCCTTTGTTACAACTCGTATAGACTATTGTAACTCCCTGTTATATGGCATATCTGATTATAACATTAATCGCCTTCAGTGAATTCAGAATAGTGCAGCTCGGATTGTAACAAATACTAGAAAATATGATCATATCACCCCAATTGTTCAAAAAGTACACATTGGTTACCTGTTAGGCAGCGTATCCATTGCAAGATTTTGTTAATAACTTATAAATCTATTAATGATATGGAGCCACAATACCTGTGTGAACTGGTTTCCATTAGAAAGTCATCATGGAAACTCAGATCATCCAATCAGATACAATTGCAGGTGCCAGTGTCTCGACTGGTGATTATGCGTTTACTGTTGCAGCCCCCACTTTGTGGAATAGGTTATTATCTTTTAAATCATTACAGTTTTTTACAGACATATTATTTGGGGTATTGTTATATTAAATATTATTTGTACATCGCCTTTGAATGACTCCTGCTACTAAGGTGGCCTTATTAAATATACATTATTAATATTATTATTATTATATGTAGACAACGAAATTCCAGTTATTCGGCTTTGATATGAGCCAGACCGTATCTTTTTCCAGTTATGTTGTACTAGTTCCCATTGCTTCTCGGCTAACCAATTTGTACAATTCGACTGTCCTTGCCAAGTTTAACATCTCATTCTAAAAATTGTACAATACATATTGCAAGCACAAACTGTCCGTGGCGAAATTTAGGGCTTCATTAACAAAATAATTAAAACAGTTTTAAATGCAAGTTTGTTTTATCTCCTCACAAGTATTGCATTGTGGAGTATACCCACATTAACACTCAGTGAGAGAAAGTGTATATACGATCAAGTGACAAGATAAACCTAAGAATAACTGGCGCAGTGTACATCAAGATTATTCTGATTTCTGAGGCATTCCACAGTTTTAACCCCGCTAGTGATTCTGGCTTTCAGTTAAATTCACCAGGAATGAATTTTCTGATGGCTTAGTGATAGCCATTTATTATTGCATCTGTCCTGTAGATAATCATTATAGGGGATGTTCTTCATTCGAAACAATTAGAGTCGTTTGACAACTCCATGATCAACACAATGTATTTGGTGAATTGGAAATTGTTACACCATATCAATATCTAAATAGAGGAAGGCACTATAAAATGTGTGGTGTTCATGGTTAGTTTGTAATCTAAGTGATTCATCTGTCCTGGGTATCCCTTCATACAAAAACAACACGCATCCATTAAAGTCTAAAATCACAGAATTTACATCTGTACTAGCTGTTGAATAGTACACTTCAATAGTCATCATGTTCGTGCCTCATAAATGAAATTTCTCATATCTTTTTCCATTACCTGTAATCACATCACTGCATATTGTCTTCAATTCCTCGGTAAATTCTCTAGGGAGATATGAATGACTTGTCTTATGCCTACCAGAATACAATGCAAACAGAAATGGATATTTATCCAAATTAACTATAATAATCACCAAACATTGAATTGGCCAAACTTAAAGGTTCCGTGATATAATGTCAACTGAGATACCTAGTTATCTTAAACTATTACAAGTAGACATGCTACACTTAAGTTTAAGAGTGAATGTTGATTAATTAATACCAAACAAAACTTGTGTAATGGTGCAATCAAGATCTCTACACTCAAATCTCTACACGCAGACTGTTTGTTTCATAGATTTAATTTCGCTACACGACAAAATGGTGTTCTTAAACATGGCTGGGAAAAAACGGGTCTATTGATTGCTGTTGTGAGCGATTCTGATGGGGACAGGAAAAAATGGCGATATTACGTCACTCGCCATTTTCGCTATTATTTCATATTTGCTAAATTAAACAGACCTAAAGTATTCAGATATATTCCAGAACACTCATTACATTGGTCAGTTGGGAAGCTGCGAGTGTTGATTGTGACGTTAACATGTTACACCAATTTGATTCATAGCCGGAAGGCATGTATCCAGGATTTGACGGGATATCGCAAGTGAAGTCATTTGTGTGTTTGTTATTTGATATGTCACAAGTTAATAAACAGATCGTGAGTTTGGTTATTTATCGGGTAGCTGTTAGGTCCAGTATTGTGGCACTGATACAAGACCGGACCTGGAAACACTCCTCCCGGTCGAGCGGTCGAGCATTAATGTCGCCCACTGTATATATAACGGTGTGTGTGTGTGTGTGTGTGCGTCCGTGCGTGCGTGTGCCCACGTACGTGCGTGCGGGTGTTTGTGTGAGTGCGTGTGTGTATGTTTGTGTGTGTGTGTGTGTGTGTGTGTGTGGATAAAATCCAAAAGCAACTTGCATGGATAATTTCAACACATGAAAATTGATAACGTATGTGATTCACAACAAACGCATAAAATTGATGAAGCATATCTGCCAACTTCATACAGGTATCAACTATAATATTTGTCATATACACGTTCCAGAACTAACAGATGAGCATACCAATTGCCAAGGCCAGTAGCTCAGTACATTAGTACTGATTAGATCTAGTGCGAAAACTAATAACAGCACAGTTTAAATGTTAGTACCTTTGAGCTTTGATTGTTGGAGAACTGAGAAATGTGTTATATCTTCTTGTCCATTCATTGCAATGTAATCAGCACAGTTAGGGAAATAATAACAACGAATACCGATAATTGATTTCAATAATCGATTATAGCCCCAAAATTGAATCCCATCCAATTGATCGTCTACTCTTCACAGCCCTAGATCAGACCCATATTTTTCACAAATGTTAAGTAATGCTTACATTCCACAGGGTGACATACTCAATATATATATATATATATATATATATATATATATATATATATTATATATATATATATTATAATAATATAAATCATATGCATTATCGTTAATAAGTCTTCCACCTAAACGGCAGCCAATGTTACTTTTTGATAAAGTGAAACTGAAATAATCTATGCATTTATTAAAGAGAACTGGTGACAATATGCCACCTTGTTTGACACCATTAGTAACAGTAAAATTAGTGGAGGTCGTATTTACTTATTTTACTTACATAGTTTGGTGTTGGTACCAAAAAGCAATAATACGGATTAAATATATAGACATACCTTTGGCGTGGTCAGATACAAGTCTGGGTTTAGTATTCTTGCTAGAGATACCATTTCCACATAAATCAGTATGTATATTTTTAAACCCAGACATTTCATCATTATACAAGCAGGTTACCTGCAACATAATGATATAATTTAACATACATTGATCTTCTATGTGTTGAGTTGAGTTGTTAAAACCTTCACAATTAAAGGAAGATATACATAGCCCATTCAAGTTGAATGTGAATAATAGTCACTTCAATAAACAAGTAAAAATATAATATAATGTCAACTCTAATGAATTATTTATTTTGAACTTTATCAAATAAATTACGTATATAAATACCACTACGCCAGAATACTCTATTGACTAAAGCTGGTTTATGTATCTGGTCTACAGTGATCTTAAACAATCTATATGTTCAGTACTTAGTGACTAACTTTTCATATTTACATAATACAGAGGTCACATAGCACATATGTTTTAAAATATCAATATATTTAGTGGCTTTGTGTAACCTAGATCAAAACAACTGATAGCCGAGCAAACGAGACTTGTTTGGAGTTCTGTCTTGACTCTGTAGAATGACCCGGTGCGTCATGACGAGGAGCAACGCGATGTCCAAATGATGCTACTGGTTTGCTGGGCTATTAATTCATATGAACAAAATATATTGCATTCGAAACAGACCTGAATGATTGTGCTACTTCACTGTAAGACCTCCTGGGGGAAGTCTTAGTTCTTAAAACTTTAGTAATGTTGCCATTGGATGTGATGGGAAGTTACATCGCTGGTTTGGAAGTAGATTAGCCTCACTCTCATGTGCAGACTCATCATCACTGCTCATGCTGCTGATACTAGAGCTGTTGTTGCTAATATTGGAGGTACATCTTGATGAGCTAGAGGCTTTAAAATGATGTCTTATAATGTATTGCACATCATTCAGTTTCTTGAGATTGTCTCTCCACTTTAAACAGCGTTTATTTAAATCATTGCTACATATCACAAACAGGGATTTCTTGGAAATATCAACTTTAGCTTCACCATACACGTCAGCAGAGATCATACAATCCATCACCTCGATCTTGTTCTGAAGAAAATACAAAAGTTCAGAGACCACCATCTAAGTCGCTAATATATTTTGATTAATCAACGGTGGGAGGTTCACAACAACAGGGTGTAACACAGTTGTGTCTTCATTTCCACAGGTATATTCCTTTATATATAGTATACTGACAAGAACCACGTAGGGGTACGTTAAATACCCCTGAGGACGTAAAACACTCTGACAGTGACCACCCTCAAGGTATTTCGGCTCCATCTTTCCGTACTGCTCCCCTGTGAGTGGCGGGGGAGAAGATTTCTCAACCACTCCAACATAGAGGCTGTGCTGAATGAGCGACAGCCTGGGGATTATCCCCGAAAAACAAATGAATCATTATTCAAAACATTCTCACAACTGCCGTGATCTGACTTTGGTGTTCTACTCTCAAACTATACGACTGTAGGTGATTCGTATTTTGTTTTTGCTTGGCGGCTTAACAACTATAAACTGGATTCAGTCCCCTGAAGAATCGTCTAGAGTTTGAATTCACGGTTCCAGATTATCTGTGCCTGTGCTTTATTATACACAGCTAAAAGGCGCGCACACGCACTCACACACACACACATGTACAACACATACACAACACACACACACACACACACACACATACGTTTAAATATATTTTATATATATATATATATATATATATATATATATATTCATGCTACACCACACATAAATCTAATAACATTGCTTGTTTATCACACATATCATGACACTTCTTATCATTAGAATATCTGAAAATTAATAAAAGTTAATAAACTATTTAGTATGTTCCAGATGTGGATGCATTCTTCTCAACAGTAATTTACAAGGTTATTAATTGATTATTAAATATGTAATGTTTGGCTTTATATTATACATTCAGGATTTATTTATTTATTACTACAATGTGTTGTCAAGCAATTAGTGTCTCGCTATATGGAACTGATATTATGCTTTATCAAACATCATCCTATCTGAACTGAACTCATTTCACTCACTTCAAAATATGGTTTATTATTGTGAATATAAACCAGTAGATGTCAGAATAATGAAGAAAAACAATATTGATCACTTACTTTTGAATATTGAATTATTGTCGTAGAGAAAACTTAGCAGGTGTCACCACTGTTATGTGATTAACTTATTTGCTGTCACATAACAAACAGGTTTTAAGAGTTGGTTGAAAGAGATAACTACGAAGACGTCATGGTTGGCTGAATAACTAGCTAAGTAAAGAAACACAACGATAGCCAGGTAAGACGTCTAGGTATTTATCAATTGTTGTACTCTAAAGTTTATATGTGTATGTTGTTTACATTTG